>JAFMSR010000003.1:39374557-39386808 GCA_022818135.1 Saxidomus purpurata | reverse complement strand
TTAAAAGTTGGCATTTTATGCATGTGTACTTTGAACAGTTCAGTTTACTTCAATATCAGTTCAGAATTTTATGCATTTCATTTGTACAATGTAGTCAGTAACTAGGTCTTAACACTTATTTGTGACTATTGGGTTTCCTGCTTAATGTTTGTTAAATATTTTTGACATGCTCAACACAAATGGTAAAGCCTTTACATCCCCTTAATTTCATTGTAAGGATTGTTCATGCAATTTATTTATTTTTGACAAAAACTTCTCATATGGTATAAGGTTCATTTTAAGGGACTGTTCTGACTTATTGTTTTTGACAAAGACTTCTTGTAGTTTAGAAAGTTCATAATAAGGCCAAGTCATTTTTTATGAAAAGATCCTGTAAGGAATATAATTCATTTTAAGGACAGTTTATTCCAATCATTTTCAACAAAATCATACTATGAAAAAAGTAATGGCTTTTGTGTACACGAGCCTTGATTGGCCTTTGGTTTCTCATCATTGAAAATTATTCATCTTCAACTTTGTTAAGCAACAAAATTTGAATATGTTAATATTTCATTTGTGCCTTTTTGTACAAATATTAGAAAATCTAAAACTAGCAAGCTTTTTGGGTTAGGCACAAGTTAAGTGCCTTAGAGAAAGATAGCTAGTGGTTAGCATCTAATGAACTGTGTGCACAAAAATAATGTGATGGTTTTTAGGTCAGTCAGTGTACAAATGTTTTGATCTCTTGTAATTTTTTTTAAAAATGTAGAAATATTTGTAGGTCTGTAATCTCGATCCTTGCTTTTGCTATTTTTTTTGTCATCCCCTGAATACTCCATCTGAATGTGCTTTATGGTAAGTCTGTCTTCAAGTTGGCTATGCCAAGCAGGCTTCCTAGGTTAGGCACAAATTTAATATCTTGGTAACAGGTTTTAAACTGAGATATACCCAGTAGGCTGTCCAGTATAGTCATTTTCCAGTATTTTAGTGCTTTGAAGAGAGAAGGCAAGTGGTTGAGATTACATATAGTAGTCAAGGGGCAAGATAATTTAATTGTTTCAGAAACTAAAGCATTTATGCCATTTGAATACTCCTGTAAGGAAGGACAATTTTAGGCAAATTATTTTTCACAAAAGCTTCACATTAACCAGTACGATCATTTAGAGGACTGTTTCATCCAATCATTTTTGACAAAAATTTCTGTGGTTAAGATAAATTTCCTTTAAGGACTGTTTTGGCCAATCAATTTTGACAAAATTTCTGTTAAGCTGCAAGTTTGTTTCATTGTAAGGACTGACCTAAAAACTGATTAACAAAGTGTTTTCATAAAAAAGGATTTAATATATGCTTGGAAGTAGTTATTCCTTCTAAAAAGATGTTTAAAAGTTGGCATTTTATGCATGTGTACTTTGAACAGTTCAGTTTACTTCAATATCAGTTCAGAATTTTATGCATTTCATTTGTACAATGTAGTCAGTAACTAGGTCTTAACACTTATTTGTGACTATTGGGTTTCCTGCTTAATGTTTGTTAAATATTTTTGACATGCTCAACACAAATGGTAAAGCCTTTACATCCCCTTAATTTCATTGTAAGGATTGTTCATGCAATTTATTTTTGACAAAAACTTCTCATATGGTATAAGGTTCATTTTAAGGGACTGTTCTGACTTATTGTTTTTGACAAAGACTTCTTGTAGTTTAGAAAGTTCATAATAAGGCCAAGTCATTTTTTACGAAAAGATCCTGTAAGGAATATAATTCATTTTAAGGACAGTTTATTCCAATCATTTTCAACAAAATCATACTATGAAACAAGTAATGGCTTTTGTGTACACGAGCCTTAATTGGCCTTTGGTTTCTCATCATTGAAAATTATTCATCTTCAACTTTGTTAAGCAACAAAATTTGAATATGTTAATATTTCATTTGTGCCTTTTTGTACAAATATTAGAAAATCTAAAACTAGCAAGCTTTTTGGGTTAGGCACAAGTTAAGTGCCTTAGAGAAAGATAGCTAGTGGTTAGCATCTAATGAACTATGTGCACAAAAATAATGTGATGGTTTTTAGGTCAGTCAGTGTACAAATGTTTTGATCTCTTGTAATTTTGTTAAAAAATGTAGAGATATTTGTAGGTCTGTAATCTCGATCCTTGCTTTTGCTATTTTTTTTGTCATCCCCTGAATACTCCATCTGAATGTGCTTTATGGTAAGTCTGTCTTCAAGTTGGCTATGCCAAGCAGGCTTCCTAGGTTAGGCACAAATTTAATATCTTGGTAACAGGCTTTAAACTGAGATATACCCAGTAGGCTGTCCGGTATAGTCATTTTCCAGTATCTTAGTGCTTTGAAGAGAGAAAGCAAGTGGTTGAGATTATATATAATAGTCAAGGGGCAAGATAATTCAATTGTTTCAGAAACTAAAGCATTTATGCCATTTGAATACTCCTGTAAGGAAGGACAATTTTAGGCAAATCATTTTTAACAAAAGCTTCCCATTAACCAGTAGGATAATTTAGAGGACTGTTTCGGCCAATCATTTTTGACAAAAATTTCTGTCAAGACAAAACCTTGGTTAAGATAAATTTCCTTTAAGTACCATTTTGGCCAATCATTTTTGACAAACAATTCTGTTAAGCTGCAAGTTTGTTTCATTATAAGGACTGACCTAAAAATTGATAAACAAAGTGTTTCCATAAAAAAAGATATAATATGTGCTTTGAAGGAGTTATTCTGTCTAAAAAGATGTTTAAAAGTAAGCATTTTTTGTAAGTGTACTTAGAACAGTTCCGATTACTTCAATATCAGTCCAGAATGTTATGCATTTCATTTGTACAATGTAGTCAGTAACTAGGTCTTAACACTTATTTGTGACTAAATGGGTTTCCTGCTTAATGTTTGTTAAATATTTTTGACATGCTCAACACAAATGGTAAAGCCTTTACATCCCCTTCGTTTCATTGTAAGGATTGTTCATGCAACTTATTTTGGACAAAAACTTCTAATAGGGTATAAGGTTCATTTTAAGGGACTGTTCTGACTTATTATTTTTGACAAAGACTTCTTGTAGTTAAGAAAGTTCATAATAAGGCCAAGTCATTTTTTAAGAAAAGATCCTGTAAGGAATATAATTCATTTTAAGGACAGTTTATTCCAATCATTTTCAACAAAATCATACTATGAAACAAGTAATGGCTTTTGTGTACATGAGCCTTAATTGGCCTTTGGTTTCTCTTCATTGAAAATTATTCATCTTCAACTTTGTTAAGCAACAAAATTTGAATATGTTAATAATTCATTAGTGCCTTTTTGTACAAATACATGTATCAGAAAATCTAAAACTAGCAAGCTTTTTGGGTTAGGCACAAGTTAAGTGCCTTAGAGAAAGATAGCTAGTGGTTAGCATCTAATAAACTGTGTGCACAAAAATAATGTGATGGTTTTTAGGTCAGTCTGTATACAAATGTTTTGATCTTTTTAAAAAAAATTTAAAGTGTAGAGATATTTGTAGGTCTGTAATCTTGATCCTTGCTTTTGCTAATTTTTTTTTGTCATCCCCTGCATACTCCATCTGAATGTGCTTTACGGTAAGTCTGTCTTCAAGTTGGCTATGCCAAGCAGGCTTCCTAGGTTAGGCACAAATTTAATATCTTGGTAACAGGCTTTAAACTGAGATATACCCAGTAGGCTGTCCAGTATAGTCATTTTCCAGTATCTTATTGCTTTGAAGGGAGAAAGCAAGTGGTTGAGATTACATATAATAGTCAAGTGGCAAGATAATTTAATTGTTTCAGAAACTAAAGCATTTATGTCATTTGAATACTCCTGTAAGGACAATTTTAGGCAAATCATTTTTTAACAAAAGCTTCCCATTAACCAGTAGGATAATTTAGAGGACTGTTTTGGCCAATCATTTTTGACAAAAATTTCTGTCAAGACAAAACCTTGGTTAAGATAAATTTCCTTTAAGTACCAGTTTGGCCAATCATTTTTGACAAACAATTCTGTTAAGCTGCAAGTTTGTTTCATTATAAGGACTGACCTAAAAAATGATAAACAAAGTGTTTTCATAAAAAAGGATATAATATGTGCTTTGAAGGAGTTATTCTGTCTAAAAAGATGTTTAAAAGTAAGCATTTTTTGTAAGTGTACTTAGAACAGTTCCGATTTCTTCAATATCAGTTCAGAATGTTATGCATTTCATTTGTACAATGTAGTCAGTAACTAGGTCTTAACACTTATTTGTGACTAAATGGGTTTCCTGCTTAATGCTTGTTAGATATTTTTGACATGCTCAACACAAATGGTAAAGCCTTTACATCCCCTTAATTTCATTGTTAGAATTGTTCATGCAACTTATTTTGGACAAAGACTTCTGATAGGGTATAAGGTTCATTTTAAGGGACTGTTCTGACTTATTATTTTTGACAAAGACTTCTTGTAGTTTAGAAAGTGCATAATGAGGCCAAGTCATTTTTTAAGAAAAGATCCTGTAAGGAATATAATTCATTTTAAGGACAGTTTATTCCAATCATTTTCAACAAAATCATACTATGAAACAAGTAATGGCTTTTGTGTACACGAGCCTTAATTGGCCTTTGGTTTCTAATCATTGAAAATTATTCATCTTCAACTTTGTTAAGCAACAAAATTTGAATATGTTAATATTTCATTAGTGCCTTTTTGTACAAATATTAGAAAATCTAAAACTAGCAAGCTTTTTGGGTTAGGCACAAGTTAAGTGCCTTAGAGAAAGATAGCTAGTGGTTAGCATCTAATGAACTGTGTGCACAAAAATAATGTGATGGTTTTTAGGTCAGTCAGTGTACAAATGTTTTGATCTCTTGTAATTTTTTGAAAAAATGTAGAGATATTTGTAGGTCTGTAATCTCGATCCTTGCTTTTGCTATTTTTTTTGTCATCCCCTGCATACTCCATCTGAATGTGCTTTATGGTAAGTCTGTCTTCAAGTTGGCTATGCCAAGCAGGCTTCCTAGGTTAGGCACAAATTTAATATCTTGGTAACAGGCTTTAAACTGAGATATACCCAGTAAGCTGTCCAGTATAGTCATTTTCTAGTATTTTAGTGCTTTGAAGAGAGAAGGCAAGTGGTTGAGATTATATATAATAGTCAAGGGGCAAGATAATTCAATTGTTTCAGAAACTAAAGCATTTATGCCATTTGAATACTCTTGTTAGGACAATTTTAGGCAAATCATTTTTAACAAAAGCTTCACATTAACCAGTACGATCATTTAGAGGACTGTTTCGGCCAATCATTTTTGACAAAAATTTCTGTGGTTAAGATAACTTTCCTTTAAGGACTGTTTTGGCCAATCAATTTTGACAAAATTTCTGTTAAGCTGCAAGTTTGTTTCATTGTAAGGACTGACCTAAAAACTGATTAACAAAGTGTTTTCATAAAAAAGGATTTAATATATGCTTGGAAGTAGTTATTCCTTCTAAAAAGATGTTTAAAAGTTGGCATTTTATGCATGTGTACTTTGAACAGTTCAGTTTACTTCAATATCAGTTCAGAATTTTATGCATTTCATTTGTACAATGTAGTCAGTAACTAGGTCTTAACACTTATTTGTGACTATTGGGTTTCCTGCTTAATGTTTGTTAAATATTTTTGACATGCTCAACACAAATGGTAAAGCCTTTACATCCCCTTAATTTCATTGTAAGGATTGTTCATGCAATTTATTTTTGACAAAAACTTCTCATATGGTATAAGGTTCATTTTAAGGGACTGTTCTGACTTATTGTTTTTGACAAAGACTTCTTGTAGTTTAGAAAGTTCATAATAAGGCCAAGTCATTTTTTATGAAAAGATCCTGTAAGGAATATAATTCATTTTAAGGACAGTTTATTCCAATCATTTTCAACAAAATCATACTATGAAACAAGTAATGGCTTTTGTGTACACGAGCCTTAATTGGCCTTTGGTTTCTCATCATTGAAAATTATTCATCTTCAACTTTGTTAAGCAACAAAATTTGAATATGTTAATATTTCATTTGTGCCTTTTTGTACAAATATTAGAAAATCTAAAACTAGCAAGCTTTTTGGGTTAGGCACAAGTTAAGTGCCTTAGAGAAAGATAGCTAGTGGTTAGCATCTAATGAACTATGTGCACAAAAATAATGTGATGGTTTTTAGGTCAGTCAGTGTACAAATGTTTTGATCTCTTGTAATTTTGTTAAAAAATGTAGAGATATTTGTAGGTCTGTAATCTCGATCCTTGCTTTTGCTATTTTTTTTGTCATCCCCTGAATACTCCATCTGAATGTGCTTTATGGTAAGTCTGTCTTCAAGCTGGCTATGCCAAGCAGGCTTCCTAGGTTAGGCACAAATTTAATATCTTGGTAACAGGCTTTAAACTGAGATATACCCAGTAGGCTGTCCGGTATAGTCATTTTCCAGTATCTTAGTGCTTTGAAGAGAGAAAGCAAGTGGTTGAGATTATATATAATAGTCAAGGGGCAAGATAATTCAATTGTTTCAGAAACTAAAGCATTTATGCCATTTGAATACTCCTGTAAGGAAGGACAATTTTAGGCAAATCATTTTTAACAAAAGCTTCCCATTAACCAGTAGGATAATTTAGAGGACTGTTTCGGCCAATCATTTTTGACAAAAATTTCTGTCAAGACAAAACCTTGGTTAAGATAAATTTCCTTTAAGTACCATTTTGGCCAATCATTTTTGACAAACAATTCTGTTAAGCTGCAAGTTTGTTTCATTATAAGGACTGACCTAAAAATTGATAAACAAAGTGTTTCCATAAAAAAAGATATAATATGTGCTTTGAAGGAGTTATTCTGTCTAAAAAGATGTTTAAAAGTAAGCATTTTTTGTAAGTGTACTTAGAACAGTTCCGATTACTTCAATATCAGTCCAGAATGTTATGCATTTCATTTGTACAATGTAGTCAGTAACTAGGTCTTAACACTTATTTGTGACTAAATGGGTTTCCTGCTTAATGTTTGTTAAATATTTTTGACATGCTCAACACAAATGGTAAAGCCTTTACATCCCCTTCGTTTCATTGTAAGGATTGTTCATGCAACTTATTTTGGACAAAAACTTCTAATAGGGTATAAGGTTCATTTTAAGGGACTGTTCTGACTTATTATTTTTGACAAAGACTTCTTGTAGTTAAGAAAGTTCATAATAAGGCCAAGTCATTTTTTAAGAAAAGATCCTGTAAGGAATATAATTCATTTTAAGGACAGTTTATTCCAATCATTTTCAACAAAATCATACTATGAAACAAGTAATGGCTTTTGTGTACATGAGCCTTAATTGGCCTTTGGTTTCTCTTCATTGAAAATTATTCATCTTCAACTTTGTTAAGCAACAAAATTTGAATATGTTAATAATTCATTAGTGCCTTTTTGTACAAATACATGTATCAGAAAATCTAAAACTAGCAAGCTTTTTGGGTTAGGCACAAGTTAAGTGCCTTAGAGAAAGATAGCTAGTGGTTAGCATCTAATAAACTGTGTGCACAAAAATAATGTGATGGTTTTTAGGTCAGTCTGTATACAAATGTTTTGATCTTTTTAAAAAAAATTTAAAGTGTAGAGATATTTGTAGGTCTGTAATCTTGATCCTTGCTTTTGCTAATTTTTTTTGTCATCCCCTGCATACTCCATCTGAATGTGCTTTACGGTAAGTCTGTCTTCAAGTTGGCTATGCCAAGCAGGCTTCCTAGGTTAGGCACAAATTTAATATCTTGGTAACAGGCTTTAAACTGAGATATACCCAGTAGGCTGTCCAGTATAGTCATTTTCCAGTATCTTATTGCTTTGAAGGGAGAAAGCAAGTGGTTGAGATTACATATAATAGTCAAGTGGCAAGATAATTTAATTGTTTCAGAAACTAAAGCATTTATGTCATTTGAATACTCCTGTAAGGACAATTTTAGGCAAATCATTTTTTAACAAAAGCTTCCCATTAACCAGTAGGATAATTTAGAGGACTGTTTTGGCCAATCATTTTTGACAAAAATTTCTGTCAAGACAAAACCTTGGTTAAGATAAATTTCCTTTAAGTACCAGTTTGGCCAATCATTTTTGACAAACAATTCTGTTAAGCTGCAAGTTTGTTTCATTATAAGGACTGACCTAAAAAATGATAAACAAAGTGTTTTCATAAAAAAGGATATAATATGTGCTTTGAAGGAGTTATTCTGTCTAAAAAGATGTTTAAAAGTAAGCATTTTTTGTAAGTGTACTTAGAACAGTTCCGATTTCTTCAATATCAGTTCAGAATGTTATGCATTTCATTTGTACAATGTAGTCAGTAACTAGGTCTTAACACTTATTTGTGACTAAATGGGTTTCCTGCTTAATGCTTGTTAGATATTTTTGACATGCTCAACACAAATGGTAAAGCCTTTACATCCCCTTAATTTCATTGTTAGAATTGTTCATGCAACTTATTTTGGACAAAGACTTCTGATAGGGTATAAGGTTCATTTTAAGGGACTGTTCTGACTTATTATTTTTGACAAAGACTTCTTGTAGTTTAGAAAGTGCATAATGAGGCCAAGTCATTTTTTAAGAAAAGATCCTGTAAGGAATATAATTCATTTTAAGGACAGTTTATTCCAATCATTTTCAACAAAATCATACTATGAAACAAGTAATGGCTTTTGTGTACACGAGCCTTAATTGGCCTTTGGTTTCTAATCATTGAAAATTATTCATCTTCAACTTTGTTAAGCAACAAAATTTGAATATGTTAATATTTCATTAGTGCCTTTTTGTACAAATATTAGAAAATCTAAAACTAGCAAGCTTTTTGGGTTAGGCACAAGTTAAGTGCCTTAGAGAAAGATAGCTAGTGGTTAGCATCTAATGAACTGTGTGCACAAAAATAATGTGATGGTTTTTAGGTCAGTCAGTGTACAAATGTTTTGATCTCTTGTAATTTTTTGAAAAAATGTAGAGATATTTGTAGGTCTGTAATCTCGATCCTTGCTTTTGCTATTTTTTTTGTCATCCCCTGCATACTCCATCTGAATGTGCTTTATGGTAAGTCTGTCTTCAAGTTGGCTATGCCAAGCAGGCTTCCTAGGTTAGGCACAAATTTAATATCTTGGTAACAGGCTTTAAACTGAGATATACCCAGTAAGCTGTCCAGTATAGTCATTTTCTAGTATTTTAGTGCTTTGAAGAGAGAAGGCAAGTGGTTGAGATTATATATAATAGTCAAGGGGCAAGATAATTCAATTGTTTCAGAAACTAAAGCATTTATGCCATTTGAATACTCTTGTTAGGACAATTTTAGGCAAATCATTTTTAACAAAAGCTTCACATTAACCAGTACGATCATTTAGAGGACTGTTTCGGCCAATCATTTTTGACAAAAATTTCTGTGGTTAAGATAACTTTCCTTTAAGGACTGTTTTGGCCAATCAATTTTGACAAAATTTCTGTTAAGCTGCAAGTTTGTTTCATTGTAAGGACTGACCTAAAAACTGATTAACAAAGTGTTTTCATAAAAAAGGATTTAATATATGCTTGGAAGTAGTTATTCCTTCTAAAAAGATGTTTAAAAGTTGGCATTTTATGCATGTGTACTTTGAACAGTTCAGTTTACTTCAATATCAGTTCAGAATTTTATGCATTTCATTTGTACAATGTAGTCAGTAACTAGGTCTTAACACTTATTTGTGACTATTGGGTTTCCTGCTTAATGTTTGTTAAATATTTTTGACATGCTCAACACAAATGGTAAAGCCTTTACATCCCCTTAATTTCATTGTAAGGATTGTTCATGCAATTTATTTTTGACAAAAACTTCTCATATGGTATAAGGTTCATTTTAAGGGACTGTTCTGACTTATTGTTTTTGACAAAGACTTCTTGTAGTTTAGAAAGTTCATAATAAGGCCAAGTCATTTTTTATGAAAAGATCCTGTAAGGAATATAATTCATTTTAAGGACAGTTTATTCCAATCATTTTCAACAAAATCATACTATGAAACAAGTAATGGCTTTTGTGTACACGAGCCTTAATTGGCCTTTGGTTTCTCATCATTGAAAATTATTCATCTTCAACTTTGTTAAGCAACAAAATTTGAATATGTTAATATTTCATTTGTGCCTTTTTGTACAAATATTAGAAAATCTAAAACTAGCAAGCTTTTTGGGTTAGGCACAAGTGCCTTAGAGAAAGATAGCTAGTGGTTAGCATCTAATGAACTATGTGCACAAAAATAATGTGATGGTTTTTAGGTCAGTCAGTGTACAAATGTTTTGATCTCTTGTAATTTTGTTAAAAAATGTAGAGATATTTGTAGGTCTGTAATCTCGATCCTTGCTTTTGCTATTTTTTTTGTCATCCCCTGAATACTCCATCTGAATGTGCTTTATGGTAAGTCTGTCTTCAAGTTGGCTATGCCAAGCAGGCTTCCTAGGTTAGGCACAAATTTAATATCTTGGTAACAGGCTTTAAACTGAGATATACCCAGTAGGCTGTCCGGTATAGTCATTTTCCAGTATCTTAGTGCTTTGAAGAGAGAAAGCAAGTGGTTGAGATTATATATAATAGTCAAGGGGCAAGATAATTCAATTGTTTCAGAAACTAAAGCATTTATGCCATTTGAATACTCCTGTAAGGAAGGACAATTTTAGGCAAATCATTTTTAACAAAAGCTTCCCATTAACCAGTAGGATAATTTAGAGGACTGTTTCGGCCAATCATTTTTGACAAAAATTTCTGTCAAGACAAAACCTTGGTTAAGATAAATTTCCTTTAAGTACCATTTTGGCCAATCATTTTTGACAAACAATTCTGTTAAGCTGCAAGTTTGTTTCATTATAAGGACTGACCTAAAAATTGATAAACAAAGTGTTTCCATAAAAAAAGATATAATATGTGCTTTGAAGGAGTTATTCTGTCTAAAAAGATGTTTAAAAGTAAGCATTTTTTGTAAGTGTACTTAGAACAGTTCCGATTACTTCAATATCAGTCCAGAATGTTATGCATTTCATTTGTACAATGTAGTCAGTAACTAGGTCTTAACACTTATTTGTGACTAAATGGGTTTCCTGCTTAATGTTTGTTAAATATTTTTGACATGCTCAACACAAATGGTAAAGCCTTTACATCCCCTTCGTTTCATTGTAAGGATTGTTCATGCAACTTATTTTGGACAAAAACTTCTAATAGGGTATAAGGTTCATTTTAAGGGACTGTTCTGACTTATTATTTTTGACAAAGACTTCTTGTAGTTAAGAAAGTTCATAATAAGGCCAAGTCATTTTTTAAGAAAAGATCCTGTAAGGAATATAATTCATTTTAAGGACAGTTTATTCCAATCATTTTCAACAAAATCATACTATGAAACAAGTAATGGCTTTTGTGTACATGAGCCTTAATTGGCCTTTGGTTTCTCTTCATTGAAAATTATTCATCTTCAACTTTGTTAAGCAACAAAATTTGAATATGTTAATAATTCATTAGTGCCTTTTTGTACAAATACATGTATCAGAAAATCTAAAACTAGCAAGCTTTTTGGGTTAGGCACAAGTTAAGTGCCTTAGAGAAAGATAGCTAGTGGTTAGCATCTAATAAACTGTGTGCACAAAAATAATGTGATGGTTTTTAGGTCAGTCTGTATACAAATGTTTTGATCTTTTTAAAAAAAATTTAAAGTGTAGAGATATTTGTAGGTCTGTAATCTTGATCCTTGCTTTTGCTAATTTTTTTTTGTCATCCCCTGCATACTCCATCTGAATGTGCTTTACGGTAAGTCTGTCTTCAAGTTGGCTATGCCAAGCAGGCTTCCTAGGTTAGGCACAAATTTAATATCTTGGTAACAGGCTTTAAACTGAGATATACCCAGTAGGCTGTCCAGTATAGTCATTTTCCAGTATCTTATTGCTTTGAAGGGAGAAAGCAAGTGGTTGAGATTACATATAATAGTCAAGTGGCAAGATAATTTAATTGTTTCAGAAACTAAAGCATTTATGTCATTTGAATACTCCTGTAAGGACAATTTTAGGCAAATCATTTTTTAACAAAAGCTTCCCATTAACCAGTAGGATAATTTAGAGGACTGTTTTGGCCAATCATTTTTGACAAAAATTTCTGTCAAGACAAAACCTTGGTTAAGATAAATTTCCTTTAAGTACCAGTTTGGCCAATCATTTTTGACAAACAATTCTGTTAAGCTGCAAGTTTGTTTCATTATAAGGACTGACCTAAAAAATGATAAACAAAGTGTTTTCATAAAAAAGGATATAATATGTG
>JAFMSR010000003.1:39211145-39374057 GCA_022818135.1 Saxidomus purpurata | reverse complement strand
TTATCCGCTACATTTCTCATCAGTCGATGACTGGAATTTAACAGTACTTCATGGGAAGCTTTACTACTTACAGACAATGCGCATATTATCAGGATGCCCCAGCGTGGTTATGAATGACCTCCCTTTAATTATTTCTTTTTTCTCCACACTATTTCTCAGCACTCAGGGATCGGAATTTGACACAATTTAACGCGAACATTTACCACTAGAACTATATGTGCCCATTATCAGCATGTTCCAGCATGATTATTAATTATCTCCCTTTACTTTTACTTCAATTTTTTATCCTTTAAAAATAAAATAAAAAAGAATAAACCAAGTCCATTATTGAACAACTGTACCACTATCCTTCCGTTGTTCTTAATTATCTCCCTTAATAAAATTGCCCATTCATGTAGTTTAAACATTATTTATTCGTTTATCAAAGCATGAACAAATACAATACATTTATAAACAGCATCCAGGATTGAGAAGAAAGCTATACAGCTTATATGAATCTCTTTCCTGATTATTACATTTATGAACTCATTTTCAGTAACAACAAATATGTAAATTAGACAAATTGTTATGTTTGCTTGCAGTTTATTCTTTTTACAAACATACATAACTGAAACAGAATAACTATGTTAAGAAGTTTTCATCATAGAATTTCATGCCGTGTAAAATCAAATGTTAGAAGAGCATAAACTTACAACTCATAGGTTAAAGTTAACTATTCGAAAAATCTTATATATCAGGTGTGTGTGTGTGTGCGTGCGTGCGTGCGTGCGTGTGTGCGTGCGTGCGTGCGTGTGTGTGTGTCGTTTTGTATGTATTATAATGCAGAATAAGAGAGGTTGAGAGGGAGAGAGGGGGAGATAGAGAGGGAGAGAAAGGGAGAGAAAGAGAGAGAGAGAGAGAGAGAGAGAGAGAGTGAGACTTGGTTGCCTTGGTGTCTGGTGTAGTGGGATACATCTTTAAACTATGTGGAGTATTCTATGTCTGTAAGTATTTGTGCACCTGTAAGAAGACAGCAATATTGGTGGTATCAGTCTTGTTTCGATCTCCATTTAAGTTCAACACGCTCCGTCTGATAATGAGGGCACTGAAAAAAAAGTGGTGAGTAGTCTCTGTTTCTCCGCATACACACAGCGGGCTGCCAATAATATTTTTTGAGTAGAAATGTTCGTTCAAAGAGCTGCAGTGCGTTTTAAGTCGGGTGTGTAAGATCTGATGTTTACGATCACCTACGTAGTAATAGCTAGGGACCTTTTCGATGTCTGAGTTCAACCTGCATTTAAAGATATTTAGGCTTTGAGAATGTCTGTGTTCAAGAGGTAGTTCATTCTAGTCTGAGCTGGTCTGGGGCATAAAGGAGTTTGAGTAGAGATGTGTATTACATTGTATGGTTCTGAGGTCATTTGCATTCCTTAGATTATATGCGGAAATGTTCCCAGCTGGATCAGGCATCATGGATAACAGATATGAAGGAGAAAGACCGTGGGACATTTTATAGAACAGAATTAATCTGTGCTTCTTCCTTCTATCTTTCAGAGGTTGAAATCTGGTTTCTTTATAAAGATTATGGAAAGAAACAAGTTTGGTTGTCCCAGATATAATTCTAAGAGCTTCTAGTTGAATCTTCTCAAGTTCGAATTCTTCTTGAGTGGAAATGTTATCCCATACAACGTCAGAATATTCAAGTAGAGGCCTTATAAAAGAAATGTAGATGCATTCCCTGTTTGATATTATTTTTGTTTTTTTTCTAAAGATTTCTGGTGCAATACAAATTTTAAGCTTCTCATGATGTTAATTTTTTGCCACGCTTTTTTCTTGATACTCTCTAGACCCATCTTTTGAAAAAGTAACTCCTAAGTGTTTGTGTGATTTTACTTTTTTAATCTGCGTACCATTCATCGTGAGAGGGGGGGTGATTGATTTTATTGATTTGTCGAGAGATCAAGAGGGATTCAGTTTTACCAGGATTAAAGTCCACCAGGCAGTCGTTTGCCCATTTGGCAATCTTCGAGAGGTCCGAGTTAAGGGTGGTGGCTGCATCAGTTGGGTTATCGACAACTATATATAAACTTGTATCGTCTGCAAAAAGACGAATAGTAGATTCAATGTCTGTGACAATGCCATTGATATAGACCAGGAAGAGAAGAGGACCGAGGATTGAGCCTTGAGGGACACCAGCTGAAACTGAAACTGTGTCAGAAGAGACTCCAGATAAGACCACCTTTTGTTTTCTGTCTGACAGATAATCAGCAAACCAGTCAAGGAGATGTCCATTTATACCCGATACCTCCAATTTATGGAGTAGTCCACGATGCCAGACACGATCAAAGGCCTTTGATATGTCACAGAAAATAGCAAGAACCTCTTTGCCTTTGTCTACAGCCTTACAGAATGTATTATACATGTATATTGAAACAAGTTGACTAGTTGTAGAGTCATTTGGGACAAAACCAGATTGGAGAGACGTGATTATGTTCTTTGAGATAAAAAAATTAAAGACATGTTTGTGGATGATTCTTTCAAGTGCTTTACTGATAGTGCTAAGAAGAAAGATTGGTCTGTAATTTGTTATATCTAGCAGGTCAATTTTCTTAAAGACTGCACAAACGTGTGCCAACTTCCATTGCGAAGGTACTTTTCCTCTTTGTATGGATCTGTTGAAAAGTTGACAAAGTGGATAATGATAATTTCTGTGAAAGTTCCTTACGGATTCGATTGTTTATCATATCTGGACCTGCTGCTTTACCTATAGTTAATGACTTTAGAACTGAATTGACCTCATCTGGTGTTATTTGGATTATGTTCAGTCCTGGTTTATCAGGATTACTATTTATCTGTGGTAAATCTTAGTCGTGTTTGTGATTGAAAATAGTTATTTAATAGGTTGGCTTTATCTTTATCTGATGTAAATATTGTACCATTATTATTTAATGCTTGTATCTTTGAGCTATTTGATGATGGAGTTGAGATGAATTGTTTTAGTGTTTTCCAGAAATCAGCTGGCGTTAAATTTTCACTTTGCAGGTTTTCGGCGAGTTTAATTGTTAAGTTGTGTTTTGCATTTCGTAAAAGACTGTTAGTTTTGTTTCTGATTGTTCTATACGTTTGCCAGTGTTGAGGGGTTTGTGTTCGTTTTGCTTTGTCATATGCCCTTTTCCGTTTTCTTATATATTTTCTGATTTCATTGTGTATCCAAGGTGGATCAGATCTGCGTATTGTAACTGTTTTATGTGGGACATGTTTTGCAGATATATCATGAATTGTGTTTGTAATATTGTTAGCATATGTATCAATGTCGTCGTCAACGAGTCTCCCAATCGAATGAAGATTCCTCTTGTCTTAAATTTGTGTAGTCCCCATGGTTGAACTGCCAAATTGTTCTCTTAAAGGTTCTGATGTGTGGTTTAGAGATCTCAATACAACAAAAGATTGGACAGTGGTATCTGATATTTTGGTCCAGAAAAAGGTTCACCAACCCCAGATAAGACTACTCTACAAAATGGGGAAACAATAAAAAGTTCTATGAGAGATTGTGATGTTTCTGTAAAATGTGTATTATTACTGTTGCATTATGGTTTTATTTGTTCATTCATTTAATTATGTAATATACAGTAAGCTCCGTTTATAACGAACTCATAGGGAACATTTAAATATGTTCCTTATATCCCGAGTTCGTTATATCCATATAACATTTTCATATAAAATAAAGAAAGAAAAAAACTCGTGCAAAGAAAATTGGTTCCTTATATCCGAAGTTTCCTTATGTCCGGAGTCGTTATATACGGAGACTACTGTAATAATTTTGCTTCCATTCTTATGATGGGAGGCTTCGGGGAGCATCCATCGGTTCCAACGATAATCTTGTTTTACGTTTGTCATGAATATAGCCAAAATTATAACAGAGGATGTTTATGTAAAAATGGTGACATGACGATGCTTATAAATTCTATTCTTATATTCATGCATCGTACTATAACACTGGTCACGTTTGAGACCGAGGACGTGGCAATTAGAGAACAAAGGCTATCCAATGGACCCAAGAGTGTAATATATAGATTTTCTATTGTAAACTACGATTATAAAAGAAAACACCACCAAAATATTCTATAGTTATCTGTACCCTGATCATGGCCATAAATCCGGAATTACTGAACGTATTGGTCGAAGACTGCTCCGCTATTTCTTTCAGAGCCATGAAACCGAATGCATCCATCCTACATAAACAATATTTGTTATATTTTGGCATGCCTATAGGCTAGTTTCCATCAGAAACCATGTATCCAAACCATTGCCGGCTTAAATTTTGATGGTTTTAAATCTGGACATATGACGTTTAGGTACAAGCAGTCTTCACTTCCAGTTAATGTCTTCCGTTCGGTATCTTCCGGACTAATCTGAAAGCAGGTCTTTTCAAAACTGTGTGCAGTTAAATTCCATTCCAGCAAATTTCTGAATTTGGACTTAGGGGTTCCATCTACGATTTCCCATAAGGGGTGCGGTATGTGGAATCCTCGAAAACTGTACGCGTCATCTTGCCCGCAGTTAGTCTAAACAGTAGCATCGCAGAATGTCAAAAAGCTTAAATCCATGTAAATGCTGCATCGAAATTTGAATGCTACGACATTATGTCAAACATCTACAAACAGCCTAGCACTGTCTCTTGACTTAGAATACAGTTATATCTATAACGCTATCGTATAAAATTTTCAACTCACTAATTTTCGTTTTCGAAAGATGAATAAGATTGTTTACACAGTTTTATTTAAATAGTAGCGCTACACTCAAATGACGTTTTATAAAAATATACGTTTGTTAACTAACTGCCTTATACTGTTAAAACATCAAGTCGTACCTTGCATATATATTATGAAATAATATCTTCAACTAGACTACGTAAACATTTATGATACAAAAAAGACATTCGACAAGTAAGTAATTAAATTATATATTTAAGTAAGACATTTATGTTACATATATAGCATTCAATAATCTCAGTAAAAACCTATTAGTGATTAAATTCCTACAATTCAATATATTTCAGATATTTTATAGAAATAGTCGATTGTTTACAATATACCAAAACAATGTAAGTTCAGATTTCGCTTGATATTTATTAAAGAGCCAACACACTTCAAGTCAAATGTACGGACAGAAGACTGACTTACCAAATTGATCATGATATCTTCTGTATAAAAACCACATTCTGTGTATTTTGTTTCAAATATATATGTATATAAGTGTAAAATTAGGTTACCAGTTAACTATATGTACAACGAAGATGAAAATACATATCATTTACAAGTTTTTTATTTGCTGCGCACGTACATTTAGTAAGTGCTTGTCAAAATATGATTCAGGAGACTGTGATTACATGCTTTGTACTCCTTAAAGTATACGTAAAATACATGTATCTCTTTCTCAATGAAATTGCAAGCAAGAGAAACTATGTGTATAAATGAATTTTCGATTTGCCCATTGAATGTACATTTAATATTGAATAAATTTTATTATTCTGCATAATGTAATTGCCTCCTACAGTGTTTGTTGTTAACTTATTACTGCAACGATAGTTCTCTATTTTTTTCTGCAAGCATTACTTTATCATGTAATTTATCGTATACAGAAATTATGATATCTTTTGTATATAAACATCTATGCAAACAATTTTGTTTCAGATATATGTTCACGTGTCCGACTTGAATATAGATTTCTACAACGAAGATGAAAATACATACTATTTACAAGTTTGACATTTGCTGCGCACGTAGTAAGTGCTTGTCAAGAAAAATAACTAATGAGACTTTGGCTATATACTTGTACATATAAACTACAAAATATGCAATAAACAATGTCTGCAAAATAATTCTTCAACTACATCAAATCGCATCACTACAGTACACGTAATCTCTCTTCTGATGAAATTACAAGTAAATGAATACTTCATTAGACAAACCAGGCATCAAGGAAATTTCGATTCGTTCTCTGAATGTACCTTTATTGTTGAATAAATGTCATTATTCTGCATAATGTAATTGTAATATGCCTTACTGATAATTGCCTTTTTTCACTTACTACAACAACTCGATTACTTTATCGTATTTTTCGGCAAGAGTAGATCTGGTCTGACCATAAAGCCACTGAATGATGACGAAGATTCAACTGTACGGCCTGCTCCTGTGTAGTACCTGTAAGAACTATAATTATAGCAGCTTGCTACAGTTACGACATCACCTGTAGCAAGTGTAAGATACACAGAACTGGATACGCCATAGCTTGAAGAGCTTCTACTTCCTGAGCCTCCGTATGCTCTCACTATGTTCACACCATTTTTCATAATATAACAATTAGCTTGTTCAACACCAGATCCATCGTTTTTTACAAGATGCAGACTGAAGTAGTAGATTCCGCCAATAGGACATGTGAAATTTCCTGTTGCTGTGTCGAAACCGCCTCCTTCGTTTATTATTTCACGAGTGAACGTTAGTGCATCGGATGTCGGACCGTCGGATGGACTTGTTACTGTAAAGACGACGACTGGGGCTGCAAGTAAATGATGCTGACTTTATTTCTTTGGATTGATTTCAATTAACAATGCAAGTTGAAATGATGCTATTATTTTTATGGTTTCAAAATCAAAGGTTTATTAATGAAAATTGAAACGATTGAATTTCTGAAAGGCTACATATTTCAGTTGACTCCCTGGACTGATTTAGATAACTAAGATAAGAATAAACGTCATTCATTACAGTACAAATAAAAAAAAATCAATGACAAACCTAGTCTTTTGGTAGAGCTGTTTCAAATGATTAACATCAAACACATTTTTATTTAAAAAAAGAAAGTTTAATCTTTTTATTTTACCTACCCCTGAGAAATGATAGTAAGGTGTCATTCACTTGCAATATAGCGGACAAGTTTCGTTGCTTGTATATTTCTTCAGCAGTTTTATTTCTAAAGTCTTCCATTTCATCTTCGAAGGACTTCGCTCGTTTTATTTTCTCGGAACTAAGGTTTTCATGAAGTAGAGTAGTCTGATACTGTTGTTTTTTTAATTCTTCCGACAGTTTTTGTCTGAAGTCTTCCATTTCATTTTCGTATAGTTTCATTTGTTCAGTTTTCATTTCAAGAAGTGCAGAAGTAATGTCTTTTTTTTTTGTAGTTCCTCTTCACTTTTTTCTCTAAGTTCTTTACTTTCGGTTTCGAATAACTTCATTCTTTCAACATTTTCTAAATTGATAGTTTCTAAAAATATAGCGGTCAAATTTCTTTGTTTTGTTATTTCTTTAGCATTTTTCTCCTTTAATTCTTCTATTTCTGTATCGATCTCTTTTTTCATATCAGCTTTCACAGAATTAAGAACTTCCATTTGATGTTCAACCTTTACTAATTTCATAAGCAGCTTTTCGTCATAATCAAACCTGGAAAAACACTTAGACTCAGTACTGAACCCAAGTGTGATGGTTCCGTAACACAGCATGATCAATACACTCCCCAACATGTTTTCACATGTACGAGCTTTTACTTATAACAGTCTTATAATTCATAATATTTGCGGAGAACAATTTTCCTTTGGCAGAATTACGCACTATACATATTGTATTACCGCTAAATCTTAGGAACAAACAAGTTTTAAAATGTGCAAAAAATGTGGGTTTTTAAAAAGTAACATTGAAATAGGCATTTATGAAAACATAAAATTGTTTGGAGGTGAAAATCAGTTTACTTGACTATATATTTCTCGATCTGACTATCATTTTAGCGAATATATAATAATATAGTCTACTCGAGCAGGTTTTAATTTAGAAACTATATTTTTGTAATATTATGTCATGTGTTTTTTAAAACTAAAATAGCGTGTTTTGAATAGTTCTTCGGTTAAGTCCTATCATCTTCTAAAATGGTATTTTGGACGGTTGTCGAAAGACAGCCGTTCCAGAGGGATCAGAACAGAAACGGATTTGGCGTTACGAGGTTCATTAAAACACAGGCAACTCCGATGAAAGAAATAGTTCTAAGCGGAGTAATATCTACAGTATATTTGCCTTTGAAATCTCTAATGTTAAGGTGCATGTTCACAGAAATGCAATAATTACCGACATATAATCTACATGCCACACAAGTGTTCAATTTTCTGCTTCAGACTGAATATATTTACACGAATTAGCATACCGGCAGTTTTTAACCTTTATCCATTATCGGAAAATTGTACTACACTGTTAAAAATTCGAGTACTGTATTGAACAGTGTACGTGCGCGGATTTACTGTTGTTAAATTGCTATGTGTAGTAGCGTGCTTCGTGTGTGTCTGTTGTAGGGTTTGTTTTGTTTTGTTCGTGCTTTTTTCCGAGCAAGTTTTACTTAAAGGAACCAAAAACTTGGGCTTTCATTACGTTTCTTCGATAGCGAATTGTGTTCCAAACGTAATCTGAATTTAAGTAAGTTATCACAGTTCACTTAGACCATTTGGTTAATGTTTAAACTTTATACTACATTTGGCATTTACACTCGCAGCAGATGAGAAAAAATATGGCTAATCATAAAAGGATGACAAAATTTAAATGATTATTGTCAAATATTAGTGATTGTACAAAGTCAGGATTAAAAAAGTGAAATAATTTAAAAGTACTCGTGAGTTGACTTGAATATACAGAGTTGTATCACGAAAGTTAAATTACTACTGTAGTGGTTGTAAGAATCAATCATACATCAGTGGTTTGCCGAGCTTTCAACAATCATGAACTTATATAATGAATGCTCTGCATGACGAGAATGTATGAAACGAGTAGGTTATGTTCTTCTTGTTGAAATGCGATACACAAAACAATATGTCCGAAGTAATTTTAGAATTTACTGTTTATGAGTTATCATACTCATTAAGCGTTTGTGTACCGTCTGTGCCCATGGGGGGCACGGCTGATTTGACTGAAGTTTTAAAATTACGACTGACAATAGTTTCTTCAAACTTAACTCTAGCTCTTAAGTACTACATTTTGAGCGCTGTATTATTGCAAGTTCATTTACAAATTTGCAATCTGAAACATAAAATTGCGAGAATTGTAAATCAGTTATGATTTCCTTGACATTGACCTCTTTCTCTAGTTCACATTTTTCACGTCTAGGATTTGAGCAGTCTCTTTTAATTGAGCATTGAACAGAATTTCACAGAATAAATGAGTGATTATTTCACGTCTTTGACTTTTGATTGATCTTTTCCACGTCTTGGAATGAAAATTTAGGTATTTCACTTGGAGTTGAACATTTTATTATTGCTTGCCTAAACTTGATGTACACATGCCAACACAACCGTCCCATCAGTACTTTAAGTGCTTTTATTTAGTAAGGGTACATTGCGTTTCCTTGTATCATGTTTTCAATCTTGCGTGGGTCACTTACATGATAGAAACTCTTTTTTATTCTCTGTTGCCGTACACATAATTCTGGTAGATATTTTCTCAAGTATGGCGTGTATACCCATATGTGATGGTGTAGACATGTTTGGCCTTCAAAAGAATCAACAGTTATCGTACAAAATCCGTTCTGTCTATATATAAGACTCCTTAATACCGAAGTTCAGCCATCTGTGGCAAATGCTGACGTTTAGATGATGCTCGTAATGAAAATGGGAAGAAAACGAAATCCGTGTGCAAGTCACAATCTGCGTTACCTTTATTTTTTTTGTAGGTAGAGAATTCGTTAAAAGTTCAGCCGGTCACCCCTGTTAACAACATACACGGTGACACAGAAGGTAGCATAGCGTATGTGCTGTGTTTTCAATATCAAACACGTGTCTGCAGAGTGTATATCAAAATATGCCAGATGTCCAAATATTATAAAATTAATTTACAGACAAAGAAAAGAGACATATTAATGCAAAGTGCAGTGAAAACGAAATGCTGTTATTTGACAAAATCTTTTATTAATTCGATTTATAACATGACTTGCTGGAAACCCCTCGTTTGTCTAAACTGGCATTCTAAAATATAAATAGAAAATACATCTATCTTTATCTATAATAAACACGAATTTACTTTTAAATACTGACAATGATTTATCGATTTAGACTTGAAATATTCCAGGCATCGCTTTCTTACTAAGACACCATTATACTTACAGAAACAGAACGTTTTTGTTGTATAACATAGTGGCTGCTTTATGCCATTTCACCCCGCTATCCCGACGAGCGAAAGCATGAGAGATAAGAATTATTATTCAACTTTACAATATTACACTCTGTATTAGATCAATTGCACACATGATATGAAACAGGTAGAGCTAATACAAAGCATAACTGAGCCAATATGAGAAAAGCAGGGCCAATACGAGAAAACATGGCCAATATGGAATTCAAGCATTCTGATTGGTTTAAAAGAGAGGGCCAATACGGAGAAGTCACTTCCGTTAGATTTTTTAAACGACTCCATTTTGTTTTTAGACTCATGCTGATATCGAAAATGACTGTAAAAAATTTTATTTTCGAAATAAACATAGGGTTATGGTTATGGGTATTCATTTTCTTAGTTAGATCATTTTCTATCCATCCATAACAGTTTTGAAGTAAAATTCGAGAAAAAGTTGATTTTCATTTTTTCATCCCCCTTCTGTATATTTATTTCTTCTTACTTGTGTGAAAAAAATGCGATTAAAACGGTGAGAAAATAAATCTACCATGCCCAGTGAGTTGTGGATAAGGAAATCCCACCCTCGGGTTGAGATACGTCCAAATAAACTCGGCAGAGCCTCATTTTTGTGACGTATCTCAACCCTTGGGTGGAATTTCCTTATCCACAACTCATGAACATGTTAGATTCTCTTTATATTCTTGTTTATTTAGCCAATATTGTAAAGTTGAATAATAAAATTATCATTAATCAAGTGATTTCATATTGGCCTTGTTATTTATACTCGGGTAGTCGTATTGGCCCTCGGCCTTCGGCCTTGGGCCAATACGACTACCCTCGGACAAATAACAAGGCCAATATGAAATCACTTGATTAATAACGTTATAGTATTAATGGCTAGCTTGATGATTAGCATGGGCGTGGAGCGAAAACACAGAATCGTTTTTTCGGTACGCGCACCCTCCGGTTTTTTCTTTAATCTCGACTTTTCGCCACGTGACTTTTTAAATTACTGCTTTTTAATGTTGTATGTAGCAATGGTTACACGTGCTATTTCCTTTTTTTCACACCGCGACCCCGCCGAGTGGCAAAAAAAAAGAAATTTGAAAATGAACATTGAGTGGGTGCGGAGCAAAAACACAGGAAGTTATGAATTATATACTTACTTTAATTATTAGTCCATTCAAGAAAACTGAAAACGCAAGAGTATTTTATTGTCTATTCTCATTCTAACTATATAGGTCCGTGGATAAATGAAGAAATTTGAAATTATCGTATTACAAATCATGTAAAATGGCTAAAAAGACCGAAAAATAAATACTGCAGACCGAAAACAACTTGTTTTTCTAAAGATAATATTATATCGCTAGTTGTGATTGACTTTTTACAAATTCCCTTATTTATTTTAAACTTAGATAATAAATTTTATCTTATATTTTTAGTAAAAAAGCATAAACTGTTTTTCGGTCCTTTCTCAGACTCGGTCTTTTTCAGTTGTTTTCGGTAATTCTATGCACCCTGTATTATCCAATCAGAAGTTGCCTTACTCGTCATTTCTTTGGCCGTTGAAAGGTTACAAGCAAGCTTAATACGGCTGCGCCGAAAAAGGTTAGGTCACCGACAAACATTTCAAAACGTGTACATGTTTTTCATGTATATTTCAAATATTCCGTTGAATTTTAGTGGTTCGTAAAGTACTAAAATTATATCTATATACTATACTATGTCGACAGATCCTTAATATACATCTTTTTCTATTGGAAAGAACGATTATAAAAGAATACCTGATAAGGATCACCACCAGAATTGTCTATTTTTATCTGAACCCATAGACTGGCATTCAGTCCTAACATTTGCTATTTCTTACTCAATTAACTCCCTTTGCTGCCAAAATGTAGATGATCGAGCCCTGTTAGAAGAAAAAGGCTGAAAGTATTTAGCTTGGACTTTAATAAAATAGATTATCATCTCGCCTGGTGGCGAGGCTACTGAACCCATTGTAGAACAGCGATCATATTTATAATCCATAGATGCGTAATTGCCGGAAGTATTAGCCGAAGACTGCTTCGCTCCGCTTGCATTTGGAGAGCCATGAAACGTCTGCGCACATAGTGCTTGTCAAGAAAAATAATTTTTAAAACTGCCATTACACTGCTGCGGTAGGTCAGGACGTGATAATCGGCCCACAAGAAGCATAACGGCACGAGGGCTATACCACGAGTGCTGACTAAAATAAAGAGGTCAAATTTCTCTGTTTTGTTATTTCTTCTGCAGTATTCTCCTTTAATTCCTCTATTTCAGTTTCGAATTCTTCTTTCTTTTCAGCTTAGAATTACGAATTTTCATTGATATTAGTCTTCATCAAATTAATAAGCAGATTTTCGTCATAATTAAACATATTCATTGAAACACAGTATGATCAATACACTCCCAACATGTTTGCACATATGAGAGCATATGTGCAGAATGTAATATAATTCATATATTCTTTTCGAGCAGATTACAGCTTTTCTTCGGGAGAATTACGCCATAAACATATAGTATTAAAGTTAAGTGTTCGGAACAAACGAGTGCAAATACACAGCTTGTGGGTGCAAAGAAGGTAACAAGAAATTGAGTCACAAAAAATAGGAATTAATGAAACTACAAAATGTATCTTATTTGAAAGTAAAAAGCACTGAATTTGACTATCTTTGGCAAAAACTTTTATCAAAACGCGTTAGTTCAAAAATAGTTGCAGCTCTACAAGCAATGTATATAACGGTCATATCTTGTGTGAAATATAAATGTAATAAATAAGACTGCTGCAGTAAAACAAGGGGACACGGGCTCAAGATTTGTTTCGACAATGATATAAGAAGGTATTAATACAAATATAGAACATTTATTTACAGTAGATGAAACGAAAATAGGTTTGTTACTTTTCACAGACGATGCTGTATTATTTGCTAAAACACCACATGCTATACAACCTTGAGGAATATTGTCTCACATGGAGGCTTAAAATTAACACAAATAAAACAAAAATTATCATACATTTTTTTGAACGGGGACAAGCCACTTGTCATAATTTCGTACTCAACAAGGATATACTTGAGGTAGTTTCCTCTTGCAAATGCTTAGGTATTTACCTTTTTAAGAATGGATCGTGGTACCGAACACAAAGAATAATTGCGCAACACTCATCATTTGTTCTTTATAATTTATTTATTGTTTTCAAGCAACTTGAGCTTTCGGTTGTAAATAAATGTCGATTGTTCGATAGTTAAGTTAGTGCCATACTTAATCATAATGCCGCGGTATGGATTTATCACGATTCCAAAAACATAGATATTGTTCACTCTGAATTCATGACTTGTAAAGAGATCAAATAACGAGATTAATCTTGTTAAAACTGAAAACACCTTGCTAGAAACATAAATCGATTACTTTCCAATGGTGCAGAAAAAAAATTACGTACAGCGGAACTAACTTGGCATATAAAATCAAAACGATTCTATATAATATTGGTATGTCAAATATTTGGTACGAACAGAGTGCAACCTCAATAAGTTTTATGTGTACATTGTATCAACAACGTATGTTAGACATATATAAGCAGTCTTGGCATCAAAAGCAAATGATTCAAAAAGACTTTACTCGTAGCTTATTCAAATATGATTTTGCTCTTTAAAGTGTATGTCTTGTATTAACGAAAAGAAGCACAGAACTTAGATTATCTTCACTCGACCTTGCTATAGAAATAGGAAGACATATGAACATAGACAGAGAAGACAGTAAATGTACACAATGCAACATGAAAGTAATAGAAGACGATTATCATTTTTTACTAGTTTGTCCCAAATACCGAAATCTTAGAAACCAATATTGTAAAGTATATTGCAGATGGCCAACAACAACAAATTCATATCACTTTTGAGTCGTAGAAAGTAATAATCGATAATATCAAAATTCACATATCATGCATTTAAATTACGGATACGTACATGAGGGCAGAGTTCGACATATGTTATACGGTTTAAATAATCTAATGCTTGATTTAGGTAGTAAGTCAAATTTCATACATTTGTTTAAGTATTTTCTTGAGTATTACACTGGTAATAATGTATCAATATACATGGCAGTTTGATAGAAAAGAAATATGTTTTTCTATGGAAATGTAGCTTCAATAGAATTTAATGTTTTCACTATTTTTTTCTTTTGTTTATTCATCCGTTTATATGGCTATAAATATGTTTATATTTAATGCCAATGTATTTCTAAATTATATGATAGCATGGTCTGGGCAGTCATTGCGGCCCCTGCTGTTTGGAGAGAAAAGTCATTCCTGTATTGGCGCTGTTCAACACAGGGCTATGAGAATTTTCCTGCGTATCGGCCGATATACTCTAACTGGTGCAGCTACAAGTGATATGGGTTGGATACCATCAATAGTTACACAATGGAAATGTATCAATAACTTTATCGTACGAATGAGTAAAACAATTAGCACTCGTTTAAATGAAAGAATATATGTATACTCAAACAATGTTGGAAATTACGGAGGTAGAAATTGGTTGGAATTATAGAGTTAAAACATTGTTACGTAAGATGAACTGTGCAGAGTGCTAATATGGTTGTTGATAAGAGAGCACAGGAGTACAGGATTATTTGATACATGGTTTTATTACCACTTTGTTGCAAAATGTTAATAAAATGTTGACAGTAGTGGAAGAAGTGGTAATAAGTTACGGAAATATAAGATATTGAAAAAAAAATTATTGTAAAGAAACATATTGAAACACTATTATGTCAAGGTCACACATGACAGCTTTTGGCAAATTTCAACCCGGGTTGCCCCTCTTAGGATTTAGGCGGGCCGTTATGAAAATTTACCTGTGTCCATTTTGTAGATGAGTTCCATACATGGTTTCACTGTCAGTTACTAGTATGTGACAAAATGCGTAAGAAGTTGTTTTCAAAAGTTATACTTTTAAATTCTGATTTCAGTTTTCTGTCAGATGATCAGAAGTATACATTTTTGTTTATCTGACGTTGGTATAACAGGACATTGTGCAAAAGCCTACTATTTGATATTGCAAAGACGGCAACGGTTTCTAAGCAAATAGTTACGATATAATTCCATGTGTTAGCTATTGTATTCTAGCATATTTTAAATGTAGATATGAAAGCTGTATTTCAATGCACAAATTATCTGTCAAATTCTTGATACTGCAGTTCGAAGGTAGCTACGACATGGTCTAGTATGTTATCCGATGTTTAGTATGACGGGTTTGTGATGTAAGGGAGACAGCTGTAAGAATATCGATTTTTAAATGAATATGTTTTAAATTGTGTCTCAAAAACAAGAACATATTTCATAACTTTGCTCTTCTGGCGTAATGTGATGTGGTGAGTCACAAAACAAGAAAATAGGTCAGTAGGTCAAGTGACCCAGGGACGGGACCTACTACGACCCAAGTGGTATGAATTGAACAACCTAACGGTTACAAGACCAATAGGCAATTTTCCATGCAAAATATCTGAACTCCTTGTGGTCTGAGAATAGAGGATTTGAAAGATTTTCCTATATATATTAATGTAAAATCAAGTGAGCACCGGGGCGGAGTGGATTTTGACCTGGGGTCATGATTTAAACGATCATGGTAGAGGATCATTAGGCTAAGGCATTGTGGCTTGAGACAATAAGATTTTTTAATTATTATCCCATGGAATACTCGGTTACCCAAGGGCATAGTCAATTTTGACCCGGACATCATGATTTTAACAATCTTGGTTGAGTCCACAAGACGACGCTTCTTGTAAGTTATCTATGTCAATTACGTAAGGAACAGTGCATGCCACAAACTTGCCATATAGACTGCCTTATTCTAACTACGTCAAGGTCTATAACTCTATTGTTACTGGTCCAAAATATAAACTAAAACTAAAGTGCACAACTTCTAATCCCAGTTAACATATGTATGAAGTTTGGTGACTATTGGACAATTAGAAAATGAGCAGTGCGTACCACAATATATTATGGACGTACGTATGGACGGACGGACAGGAACAAATGTGTATGCCCCTCAAGTGGGAACATATAACAGTATTTGATAAATACTTGGAGAACTGTTTGGTCAAGTATTCTCAAACTTAGTTGCAAGGTTGATCATGAGGTAACATTCTGTTGAAAGAACTGTGATACGTTTAGACAATGTATGCTAATAATGGATATATACCACCATTCAACAAAACATTCAATCGGACTTCTTATCGACCACATATGGTGTTCAGTGGGGTAGGATAATTGCTTTAAGATAAGCAACATCGTTAAACCAGATTCGACACTTTTTAGAGGTAGTCTGGAAGATCAATTTTCAGATATTCAAATGAGCGTATGTTGTTTGATGATTACTTATGTTTGATGATAATTATACTAGAAGCAAACATTCACATACGTCACTCTTTACAAAATCTAAACTAGTTGATGATCGATAGAACGTAGGATCCTGCGCACAGGTACTTCGAAATGTATAGTATAGGATGCTGATAGGCCGGTTAACAAATATTTTTATGCAGTTGATTTTTTCTTCAAATATACTAGCACACATATACCGTTTAATAGATCTTGAGACGCCCCCTTGAAATCCTTCAAGAACAGGGTACGTTTACATTTACGAGTACATGTAAATTTACGCTGGTCAGGTTTAATACGAAATAGTATCATCAGGATCAGGATGTAATCTATAAAATGAATGAAAATAGTTTTTCTAAGAACCGAGTTCGCAACTGTTTTTCCTCAAGACATTTCAATGGTTACATAAATAGAGTTCAAAGATACTACATTACTATATTTTTAATATCATGTGTATAATGACAGAAATGCTTCGCCATCATCACACATTTATTGTCCGGACGGAAATACAGAAAATAAGACTTACTTATCAAAGTGACTCTGAACTCTTTTGCAAATGAAACACCATTTCAATTCCATTTGCTTCTAATATAATGTTAATTTATTTGCCTATCTTCTAAATAGATTACTTCAAAGAACAAGAGTACTTATCAATTAAAAGTTTTTGCACAAGTAATAATTCCTTGTCAAGAATGAATTATTGTTAAAGTTTTGGTAGATCAAATTTTAATGTCATCGCTACACCTTGACACAAGAGGATGCAGACGTGTTAACCGCTACTTTACTATAGCGTTCTATTTATGCCTAGCTTTGTTTATATAAAATAAGGATGCATATTTGCGATAAGGTTTATTTGTGGAAACGAGGTTTTAAAATCGTTTAATCAAACTGTCACACAAAAATGTTTCCGAATTACGTGGTGTTTTCTATTACCCTTTGAACAGATGATATGCATTTCAACAACATCATTCCACACATTGACATCTCAAGGCTTATTACAATTACATGTATATAGAAATGTATACTTAACATAATCATTATATTTGTGAGCATAAAATTTTAATATCTTCCCATAAATTAATAAACAAAAACAATTCAATGAAGCAAGCATGCACACTGGTGAAGTTTCAATTCATTTCCATGCACCTAAAATGTATGATAATTGTTTTTCTGTATAAATTAAAATGCTATTTGCAAACAAAACCCGGTATTGCGCAATTATTTCTACTGATAAGAGATAGATACAGTGGGCAGCTATCGGTAGTCCGATTTTTGAATCGTTAGGGATGTTTTTTTAACGACCGTAACTTTTTTAAAACAAAAGATATTTTAAAATGTTTTATATCACTGGAAAGCTAATAAAATATACCTTTTATTCATTATTTTCAATTTTTGTTAAGATTCAAAATGAAAACTTTGCGAACGAGTAACTTACACTGTTTTCATAAATGATTATAGCAGCAACAAGCCGTTACGAAAAATCAAGTGTCATTAAAAACGGTATTTCTTTCAAAAGAGATATTTTTATGTAAAAATATGAGGACCAAGAGCATGTCATAACTTTTTGAATTTTTAAAAATCCTTCAGATAGCAAAAACGTTATAAAAATTCAAAAATTCCTTTCCTATACATAAGCATTGTAAACACAACTGTTATTGCCCACCAGCAATCTTATCAAAATTGCCGTGTGACGTCACGGCGATCACTCCTTCATTTCATTTCCATGCACCTAAAATGTATGATAATTGTTATTCTGTATTATAGGTTATTGAACTTGTATGGTGAAATATTACTTGGAACGAGTTGATTTGGCGGGAACAACGAGCTTGCGAGTTGTTCCCGCCAAATCAACGAGTTCCAAGTAATATTTCGCCATACAAGTTCAATACCTTTTTATTATATCTTTTCATATTGAATATGAACAAAATGACTACTGTTAGCAAAAGCAATAAATGAATCTTGAAATTTCTCAGACAACTAGCGTACTATTTCACCATGTACATTTTCTTTTATTGCGTATTAATAGACTCGATTCAATATTGTTGTTTATACGTGACGTCTTTTTAGGAGAAACGTTGACGTCAATTATCGGTTAGAAATTTCAGTTGCAGTCCGCCATCTTGTTTTGAAAAACGCAAGACTTTTCCTACGGATGCAGGTTTGTACTTTGAAATGTGAATACTCACTTGATGTACGTTCCTAAAAATGTTTTTCTCTTTCAAATGATTACATGCAAAACATCGTTCCCCTTTTTGTTTATCAATCTTAGCTGAAATACGTACCAGTAACTTTCGTAACCAGAACTGGTATTGCGTGCCCTAAAAAATTCGAACCTTTTTTAAAAATGAAACTTCTTTTACGTCTACTTGGAAACGACTGAAGTTTCTTTTTTTTTTAAGACCGTAGTTTATTTTTTGTAAAAAACGGTCACCTTCGACATATAAACCTCATTAAAACGATGTTTGCAAACAAATAAAATAGTCCGTACAGCTGATCGCTAGGACCGCCCCCTTGCCAACGTTCAGTTCTTCCTTGTCAACGTGCAGTACTATAGGTTATTGAACTTGTATGGTGAAATATTACTTGGAACGAGTTGTTTGGCGGGAACAACGAGCTTGCGAGTTGTTCCCGCCAAATCAACGAGTTCCAAGTAATATTTCACCATACAAGTTCAATAACCTTTTTATTATATACTTTCATATTGAATATGAAAAGACGACATTTTGTTACCAAAAAACAATAAATGAATCTTCAAATTTCTAAAACAACTAGCGTACTACTTAACCATGTACATTTACTTAATGGCGTATTAATAGACTCGATTCAATATTGTTGTTTATACGTGACGTCATTTATAAGGAGAAACGTTGACGTCAGTTTTACGGAAGAAATTTCAGTAGCCGTCCGCCATCTTGTTTTGAAAAACGCAAGATTTTTCCTACGGATGCAGGTTTGTACTTTGAAATGTGAATAAATCAACTTGACATACTTCCTAAAAATGTTTTCTCTTTTCTTATGACTACATGCAAAACATCATTCCTTTTCTTTACCAATCTTGGCTGATATGCGTACCAGTAACTTTCGTAACCAGAACTGGTATTGCGTGCCCTAAAAAATTCGAACCATTTTAAAAATTAAACTCCTTTTACATCTACTTGAAAATGATTCAAGTTTCTATTTCTTTAAGACCATAATAAATTCAATTGTAAAAAATGTCAAATTTCCACATATAAACCTCCTTAAAACGATGTTTGCTAACAAATAAAATAGTCCGTACAGCTGATCGCTAAGACCGCCCCCCTTGCCAACGTTCAGTACCATTCCTTGCCAACGTGCAGTACCGTAGAATACTGAACGAACTCTCTAAGGCAAAGTGAACGGGGCAATATGAAAGTATATAATAAAAATTAAAATGCTATAATATGCTATACTAGTAGACACCTTCCACTATGACATTCTCAGTTACTTTTTCTGTAGATTTATTACTACATCGTTTCCCGAGGAATAGTACTGTTCGCCAACATCAATTTGGTCTAACCATTTGGCAAAAGTTGGTCTGGTCTAACCATATACCCACTGAATGATGACCAAGATGCCACTGTGTGCGCAAGCCCTTGATACGAACGATAGCAACCTGCAATTGTTACGACGTCACCCATTGCAAGTGTAAGATACGCAGAGTTTGATATGCCATAGACACCGTAGTTTCTGCTTGGATCTGAGTGTACCCTCACTACACTCACACCATTCTTCTTCATATAACAAGTAACTTGATCCACATTCGAATCTCTAATCTTCACAAGATGCAGATTGAAAAAGTAGATTCCGCCAATAGGACATGTGAAAATTCCTGTTGTTTTGTCGAACCACCTCCTTCGTTGATTATTTCACGAGTGAACGTTAGTGCATCGGATGTTGGACCGTCTGCTAGACTTGTTACTGTAAAGACGACGACTGGGGCTGCAAGTAAATGATACTGACTTTATTTCCTTCGTTTGATTTCAAGTTCTACTGATTGAAATGTTGCTTTTATTTAAAACGCTTTAAGTATTCAAAGTTAAAAGAAAGAAAATTCAAACAATTGAATGCCTGAAATGCTACATTACAACGTATCCCTTTGACTAACTTAGATACAAGAAAACAGGAAAAAGTCATTTTTAACAATACAAGTAAGACACACTTCTGTTTTTGTTGAGTATTTTCAAAATATTATGCTCAAAGAGATATTCATTTAAAAAAGTATTTTTATGTTACCTACCTCTGAGAAAATTACTTGCAAAATAGCTGATAAGTTTCGTTGCTTATATATTTTTCGGCATTTTTCTTACTAAATTCTTCCATTTCAGCTTGAAAGGACCTCAATCGTTTTGTTTTCTCTGAACTAAGGTTTTCATAAAGTAGAGAAGTCTGAGCTTGTTGTTTTTGCACTTCTGCCGCAACCTTTTGTCTTAAGTCTTCCAATTCTGTATTGAATAACTTTAATTGTTCATTTTTCTTTTCAAGAAGCGCAGAAGTCATATCTTTTTGTTTCTGTAGTTCTTCACTGATCGTTCTAAACTCTTACCTCTCTTTGTTAAATGATTTAATTCTTTCAATACTCTTTGAATTGAGAGTCTCTACAAGCAAAGCAGTCAAAATTTTCAGTTTTGCTATTTCTTCAGCGCTTTTCATTCTTAAGTACTCCATTTCAGTTTCGAACTCCTTTTTCCTTTGAACTTTCTCAGAATTAAGAATTTCAATATGATGTTCACTCTTCACTAACTTCATTAAGGTGGCACTCCACACTTTTAGCCACACATTCGAATTGGTGAGGGGTAATTTTATAAAGTTTAATAAAGGAAATTAAAAGCCCTGTGAACTTTAAACATTTTAAGTGGATTCTGTTGTTTGGTTTTATTTTGCATGTTCCAAATGCGAAGACATGGGTCTGCAAAGCCAGTGCAGAAATGCGCAATGGTAAATTTTGTAAACAAGTGAAAATCCTCCGCAACTAAAATCCAGCTTGCATATTGCTTGCATTTCGGGTTTAAGCACCATGTCAATGTGTTGTTTACTTATTTAGATAGTCTGCAAGCCAAAACGTGTACCTAGTGTGAAATATTTGCAGGTAATTTAAGGTTCGGAAAATAGGGCTAGAAATGGTCTCCGTGCGTGATTCTGGCCTCCGACGGTATAAATAGGAACTAAAATTTTCGAAGGTCAGACCAAATTTTTAATCGTTCACCTGGAGTGTTCACAGTAAACACTTATTCTATTTTCAGGTTACAGGTTGTTCTATTTGATAGGCCGATTTTGTTGGTGTCGCTCGATCAAAGAGGGCTGATAAGTGTGGAGTGCTACCTAAGGGTTTTTTTTTGGTAATCACACTGACAGAGAAAACATTTGGCTCTGATGAAAAAGTGAAGTGTGCAACAAGAAAAATCAATAACCCCTCAACTGTTTGCATACTACTTTTACGACATGTGTTAGTTATTCATCTTATCCAGGGATTGAAATGGTCTCCGTCCGTCCGTCCCTTCGCAAACTTTGTCCGGAGCATAACTCCAAAAGTACTAGAGGGATTTACTTCAAACTTAATACACTGACATAGCACATTAGCAGGAAGTGCAGTGTGTAAGAACAATAACTCTACCTTGCCTACTTTTAGAGGTATTCCCCTTTATCAGATTGACTTGAAAAACTTTGTCCGAAGCATAACTCCAAAAGTACTTGAGGGATTTACTTCAAACTTAATACACTGACATAGCACATTGGCAGGAAGTGCAGTGTGCAAGAACAATAACTCTACCTTGCCTACTTTTAGAGTTATTCCGAATTATCAGATTTACTTTAAAAGTTTTGTCCAGAGCATAACTCCAAAAGTACTTGAGGGATTTACTTCAAACTTCATACACTGACATAGCACATTAGTAGAAAGTGCAGTGTGTAAGAACAATAACTCTACCTTGCCTACTTTTAGAGTTATTCCCCTTTATCAGATTTACTTGTCCGAAGCATAACTCCAAAAGTACTTGAGGGATTTTCTTCAAACTTAATACACTGACATAGCACATTGGTAGGAAGTACAGTGTGCAAGAATAATAACTCTACCTTGCCTACTTTTAGAGTTTTTCCCCTTTATCAGATTTACTTTAAAAGTTTTGTCCAGAGCATAACTCCAAAAGTACTTGAGGGATTTACTTCAAACTTAATACACTGACATAGCACATTGGTAGGAAGTGCAGTGTGCAAGAACAATAACTCTACCTTGCCTACTTTTAGAGTTATTCCCCTTTATCAGATTTACTTGTCCGAAGCATAACTCCAAAAGTACTTGAGGGATTTTCTTCAAACTTAATACACTGACATAGCACATTGGTAGGAAGTGCAGTGTGTAAGAACAATAACTCTACCTTGCCTACTTTTAGAGTTATTCCCCTTTATCAGATTTACTTTAAAAAAAATCCAGAGATAACTCCAAAAGTACTTGAGGGATTTACTTCAAACTTAATACACTGACATAGCACATTGGTAGGAAGTGTAGTGTGCAAGAACAATAACTCTACCTTGCCTACCTTTAGTCAAATAGAAAAATATCATACCTATACTGATAATGAACATCAATATAATTTTGCCAACCTTCTCTTCATTGCCTTATTCTTTTCCCACTTACTTGAAAACTGTACTCAGCATGACCATAACTATACGGCTTTTTAAGGATTTCCTCCCACCAAGTAAAATGTACGAAAGTACAACATTCAGGTAACTTCTTCCAGGCGGGGGGATTAACCATGTGTAACATGGCTCTTGTTACTGTTTTGTATTTGATATATTTTGACGAGTTGTTTTGCATCTGGGCAAAGGCAAAGAGTACAAATAATAAAGTCTGTGGAACAGACGTAGATCATGGAATGTGGGTCCTATAGAAAGTAACATCCATTTCGGTTCTCATAAATATAAGCTTTTATGAAACCACTGTTTGAAAGTAATACTTACTTCCTTCGTCCATGTTATTTCTTTGGACTACCCAGCTAACTTTGGCAGGGTTATCTCAACTCTTTATAAACTCTTGATCAAGTTATACAAAAGAAGTGGTATGTCAAGTACTACAATTGAATTAGCTCCTGAAGGTGTACAACCAAACTAGCTCCTAAAAACTGAAGATTCGAACTTGTCACTTTCAAAAAATATACATGTATATATATCTGCCTGTCTTAAGACGATAAGTATTCTTCCGTGACCACTTCTAACACTTGTAAATTTATATTTGATTTTGACGTAAGCTGATTTGAACGTTTCAGTTCAAGTGATGTTGCTACATGCATTACGCCAATTATTGCATAACATATACACAGCCCTCGTTATTTCTAGATATCAACAAGACAGTTTATTTTAAGATATATAAATATATATAAATTTATGTCAGCGAATGTCTTTATCTAAAGTGAACACTCATTTATCAAAATAAACACTGTAACAGATAAATAGATATTTATTTTTAAAAGTATATAACAAACGCTTTTCCCAAAGTAATCTCTTTACGTTAATGAACAGAACTTTCCTGTACCAAACATTGGACCCTTTAATGCTAGGAAATGCAGAACAACAAAAATACTGATATATAAAGATAACTTGGCGAGTTTTGTGAAAAAATAGCAGCGTCCTACAAAGTTTTAATGCATGAATAAAATAGGAGTACCTATAATAGTATCACAATAGCTATCATTTAAACTGAAATAAATAGATCAACTGAAACTAGAACAACCGTATAATCAATATAAAAGATTGCCAATTGTATTTATATACAAGTTTTATCAAAAGCTAGATACATACCAACAGCAACAACAAGATTCTCAACAAGTTAAGACAGAGAGTCAGTACAAATCAACTCAAAGCAATGTGATGTTTATGAAACGGTGGTACTTCATTCATTCAGGCGTTCGTGTATATCTCTTAAAATATATTCATTTAAGTGGAATTATGCGCATTTTTTTCAAGTCAAAATCCAGCTGAAGTAGGTGTGTGTCAAAAAGGGTAGAGGAAATAATAGCTTTTAACACAATACACCAAACTCTTCCTGCTACCAATACGAAATGATAACTTTCAATATATTACTTTTTCTATTTTGACTGGGACAGTCTTTTAAAAAAACTGCATGCAGGAGTTGCTTCCCTTCCACTGCCGAAATCTCTACCAACAACAACAACAGCACAAGGGAGATCACTGCGAAGAAAGGAACTATTATTTTCTTATTCCGATTTTTATTATTTCTAAAGCACCGACTTGAAATACTAATGCGGCATTATCATTATTTTAACACATTTTAATGCACAGCAACCGAAAATGGCTTTTATAAAACTGACACCAAAAATACACTATGTGCAGTAAGATGCGCATAATGTCACTTTAAAGCTTCCATTTATAAATCATTACCAAAATTGTCATTTATTCGTCATTTATTTAAGACTTTTATATGTCACTGATTGAATCAGTGATTTATCACTCATTTGTCTTTTGTTATCACATTTGCATATGCTTTGAGTTATAAATAAAAACATCAGCGGCAGTAAGTTTCATTTATCATTTATTGCCATCACTCAGTCTCATGTCATTTTGTTTGGGTAAGAGCGCAAAGGCTAACTACGATACTATGCAATAGCTCAAAATACAAGGGTCGTACATTTAGCCATCAAATTTCACATTTTCTACATAATGTATAGTAAATGATAATTATTGCAGCACATTGTACATTTTATCATTATCGTAAATCAATTCTATTACAGCTTTATAAAAGGAGAATATAGTCTTACTTAAATAGGTATTTTTTTGTTTTATGCGGGTGTCCTTTTTATAAACAATACGGATGTCTTCTTTATTCGTTTTGATCAATTTATCCAGGCGTAGCTGAAAAATCCATTTTTATTCCAAAACTCACATTGAACAGGATTGTATGCAGTCATTATCTCTGTTGAAAAGGACAAATTGGCAGTTGTCATGGGAAATGGTTTCCATGACAACGTTGCTGGTTTACCAGAGTGTACGAATGCCATCACCTCATACTGAACATTGCGTTGCCACTCAATATCTTTGTCAGTGGGATGCTTAATATAGTCTGGAATAAACCCAAAGAAAGCAAATACATCCCAAAGATGCATCGAATAGCGAGCTGGAAATGGTATCCCTACCGGAGATATAGGGACCGAGGGACTTGATGTCACGACGTAACGATATACGGGTGACTTAAATGAGGCAGACGCGTGCAGAGACAAAACGTCATTCGGACAATTCATCCTGATATCACTTGCCATGCTGGTCAACTGGAATTCCGGCGATACGTGGTAGGAGGGGTATAATTCAAGCGCTATTTTTGCGATGTCGTTACCGAATGTTCCGATACATTTGTTGACGTGATCCTCATACTGTGACCATGTCCAGTTACTGATTGTCTTGTCAGTGGGGTCAGCGTCAATTTCATTCGCACAGGAACCTGTAGAAAATGTGAAAATACAGCAGTGACAACAATTAAATGCTTGTGTTGTACCACTATTTAGAGTATACCGGTACTTAATCTTGAAACTATAATACCGGTAAATCAGTTAATCTATTCTGATATGCGGACTGAGTCACATGTTGCCTCCGATGTATTGTCCAATGACACAACTTAAATGGTCTGATTGGTGATTACTTTGGTTAGATTTGTTTTACTAATCAAGTATTTTTGGAGTAAGTGTCTCTAATAGCAATTGAAACATAACCAATACTTTACCTATGAGTAAAGGTACGTCAATCATTGTACCATGTGACCAAGCTTCAAACGGTGCTTCGGGAAGCACTATCCCTATAAGTATTAAAGCATAATTACAACACTAAACATATGGTTACATGTAGTCTTGATCTAAAATTTCACTAGAAATCTTCAAATCATAAAAAGAATCATCTCTTCAAATCATTTTAAATCATGTTCAAATTAATATAAAAGAATCGTGTCGGTTTGATTAAAAATTACTTAACAAATTGTAAGAGCATATGATACATCTAGGTAAATATTTGACATTACCATCAACTATTGCTAAAGCTCCATCAAAAAGTCCTTTTGTTGGTAGATCCCCTTGATCAAGCATTGCCCAGTACGGATAAGAAGTCCAAGGTACTCCGAATGTCACCTCTGCAGACGACAATGAGTATAAACAGTTAAAGTCGCTGCAGTTTGTGTTCTTTAAGAATATTTCGTTGTCTTTGAATGCGTCATGGGCAGTCTTGTTCAAGATTGGAGATCCCGACACGATCCACGCTTTGTGAAAAAGGCCCTTGCATAATGGTGAGGCCAACAAAGCGAAGATAGAGGTCCCACCAGAGCTTTGACCAAATATAGTTACCTACAAAAAATAAAATAGTAACTTAATATGTAAAAATATACAACCTGCAGGCCTGCTTTTTTAAGTAAAAACTGCATATGAACATCATATGTACAACATATTTGATTCTTTTAAAATCTACAACATGCAGTAAACAAAAATCACAAATAGTGATAAAGTGGACCTAAAATCAATTGCGGCCACAATTCCGTCCGAAATGACAAATGCAAATAAATATCTTACGGTAAGAATTTGACTATAGTTGTTGTAACTCGAATTTTTTTGTCTAATTCTGTCGATCATTTGAGAACATCACATTCCATTTAAAGGCATATATCAGATAATTGATATAGCATAACTTCAGAATAAAGACATCATGCAAGTGAAGACAATTACCTTATTTGGATCGCCACCAAAGTTTTTAATATTTGACTGGACCCATTTCAGTACAGCAATCATGTCCATAAATCCATAATTACCCGAAGTGTTAGTCGGTGACTGATCTGCAAGAATTTGAAGTGCCATGAAGCCAAAAGCGTGTAGACGATAGTTAAATCCTACAAACAAGGTATCGGTGTCTTTTGCCAGTTGCTCTGTTGGCATGTAAAGCGGCCAATTACCATTTAAATATTGCAAAAATCCACCATGAATCCACACCATAACCGGTTTAAGGCGACTTGGTTTGGTGTTTGGGGTTATAACATTTAGAAATAGACAATCTTCACTACCAATCAATTGTTTCCGTTTTGGATCATCAAAACTGATTTGAAAACATGTGTTTCCATATTTCTGCGCTGGTAGTGTACCCTTCCAACAGTTCCCTGCTTCTTTATTTAATTCAACTGGTGGTTTCCAGCGTAGATTTCCAGTTGGAGGCAAAGCGTAAGGAATACCCCTGAAACTGTATACACCATCAATTTGAGTTCCCTCTACAGGTCCACATTGTGTTTGCACGATTTCATCACAGTTCAGAAAATGTAATAAGCAAAGGATGATGCTGTATTGCATAGGCTTCATCGCGTAATACCTTACCTTGTCTTCTTGTATTCAAATTTGAATAACTTTACAGATAATCACACGGTTACAAAATGTAAGCTATACATGTAAAATTACTATACAGATAACTTAAGCACATACAATGTCGATGTATTGTATGTCAATACCGATAAAGTTTCAACTTGTGTGTATAAAGAACTATAAACGTAGAAAATATTCGCTTACATTGTATATTGCTTTTTGCTCGCAAAATGCAGTCTTTATCCAATATTTACAATGTAACCTTGCACGAAAGTTAATGTTTGTTTTACAATATGTCTGCACTTGATTTTCCTGATCTCTACCCATGTATTGTATATACATATTGCAAAAATGTTAAATGGACCCCTACTTGTCTCTGATATAAAAAACTGGAAATGTGGGGTTATTAAAGGGACATGCACGCCGAGATGTTTGTCAGTTTTGTTCGAACAGTAAGTTTTCTTAAGCAAATAGCGAGTCTTTTTCTAGATCACCATTGACATAAACTTTTACTTATTCTCGACAATAATTAAAATCAAAAGATTAAAACAAGACAATCAATTTGTTATAAATACCTGCTTGTGAGACTGGGTCTTAACAATGCAAAGGGTAACTAATGGTCAATATATACTTTGTTTACTGTTAAGCAAAGGTCAGTTTCATCCCCCAAAAAAAAAAGTCTTCTTTAGCTCGAAGAGGATCTTCCTTCGCTAATTGAAATAAACCAACTCTTCCTTCGTTAATTGAAATAAACCAATTCTTCCTTCGTTTATTGAAATAAACCAATTTTTCCTTCGTTAATTGAAATAAACTAAAAGCAACAGAGCAGTAGTGTGACCGCAGTAATTTTATTTATTATCAGATCACATATGACCTATAGGAGTCCCTGATAAAGTTTAGTGTCCATCGACTATATTACAGGTTAGTTCTACACGAGCTTTGCAGGTCTTACATCGTGATTAAAATGTATACGCTAGTGTGCTCTTCTTTTTTAGAGTGAATCTTGGCTCTAGGCAATTTCCTTTTCTAAATTTCTTAAGTAAACATAACATCTGATATAAGCGCAATATGGTGGCTGTAGCCTGCTTTCATGTCCTCTATTTGTGATAAAGTTTGTGGTATATCCTACGACGATAATGAACGGACTGAAAAAAAAACAAGTCTTCTATTACTACTACGACTAGTAGTATGATAATCTAGAAACATCAAAAATGAAATCTCTTCTTACAGCTTCTTACAATGGAATTATTCAACCACGTGCTTTTTAAATTGTAAACCAGCACTTGGGGACATCATTTTGATAATATAGATCAGCACTTTGGTTAAGTTTGTGTGTAACAGATGAATAAATGTCAGGATTTTCTATCCCATTATCTGCCGTTTACCCAAATTCTAATCTACTTCGGGCAATCTTGTAGCTGCCCTGCAAACGCTTGTACTAGTATTTATGACTGCGTCCTCTTTTCAACACGCAAACGGGTATTCTGGAACCACTTGTTTTTTAAATTTAATGACTAAGAGCATCTGTATTTTTGCGGACGATTGTATTATTTCAACATACTTTTGTATACAATAACAATATCATGATTTGGAAAGTTTCTTTTATACATTAAATCTTAAGATTGTTGTTAAATTGCGTTTGATCGGAAAGGGCTTGTAACTCCACGGTTTAAATAATTAATTAATTAATTCAACATCGGTTGATGGATAATGGTTTTGATGTATTAAAACTTTGAATGTATTTAAACGAGATATTTACTGAAAAAGGAGCATCGCTATAAAACGTGCTGATCGGAAAGGGAAATAACTGTCACTTTAACAGAAACTGCATATATTTAGGCGACATATTTGCAAAAAAAATGAGCACCATACAAAACTGAGATGCACCATAATAGGAAATGTAGAGAAAGGTGACAGAACTTGTGTGAGCGTTAAGTTACATATCAAGTTAATATTATGCGTATACATTTTTATTTTATGTTTCTCGGTGGTTTATGGAAATATAACGGTGGATTATATCCCGATAAACTCACTGCCCACTCAGTGAAAATTATCAAAATCTGTTACCCGGATTAACGTCAAAAAGTACCGAGCGTAATGAATGCCGGAAACCATATGACGATGACGTCGTTAAAATGACGTCATGTTTGCGATGCTTTTTGATGACGTTTCCCGCGATTTTCGACATTTCATTGAAATAAACTCAACACAAGTAGGGTTTGAGACATAAAATAAACAGAAAAATTATTGGCATCGATGTAATATCACGATAATTTCACTCGTGAACACCAAATGTAGTTATTTTCACTCGCGGCTGCACTACTCGTGAAAATATCACTTTTGGTGCCTACTCGTTGAAATTATAACGTGATATTACACCGAAACCAACAATTATCCTCTATATCTTTTCGATCTCAGTCTATGAGTTATTAACTGGTACAGTTTGACCAAATTTCTAAACCTTATTCAGCATTAACTTCTATATGTTTTGTCAATTATATTAACATCACAAAATAATGTCATTTTCCCATTTAAATTTTATATAACAGGCCCTTTCAGATTATGCAACGTTCTTTCCAAACCATGCATGTCGTCTGTTAGCTGGTAAAAAATAACAAAATGTTAGGAAATCACCAGGATCCTTTCCGAAAGTGCTTTGTATGTTCCGAATCACGCGTATTAACTACATCACTCTTCCTCTCTGATAATGACAAGCCGTCATAATTGATAATTAAACCGTCATAATTGATTATTATGGTCATGCGTGGGTGTTAAAACAGAAAAGTTGCCTTGCTACCCTGGCTACTCAAGCCACTTAGACGGACTTGACTATGTGATAAAAAATAGATGCAACCTTAATTAGCCGTAATACTTATACTGTGCCGAGATCGACTCTGTACATAGTGAACAAAAACAACAGTTATGTTTAAAAAGGCTCTGTACTGTCTAAGGGATGTGTTGCAATGTAGTCAGTGCTGCGTTAACAGCCATGGCAGGGTCAGCACTGACTGCATGTACCGGTAGTGAATTCCATTCAACAATTGTTCGTGGAAAGAAAGACTACTTGATGTAGTCTGTTTGTGAGTGTGGTATGCCCGGTGATGAAAATGTCGAGATTGCCGTGTATAAGAATATATTGAGATATTAACTAGTCAATAATTCTTATAAAAGAGACCGAGACGCTTGTTATGTCCACATACACTTGGAGTATGGAAAGTGACTCCCTGATCGGCATAATTTTATCACCAGGGTGCATCTAGGGCCATACAGCAATCGTACAAAATGTATGGTTGTCGTCCAAGCATGTTTTAAAATTTCATTTTTTTTCACTTAACAACTGTATAATATACAAGATATAAATCTTTACATCGTGAAAATCAAGACTATGTCGAGGTTATCAACTCGTATTTTAGATGTTGTGCAATAATTTCACATGTTACCGCTGTCTATCGATGCAGACGATATCTATCTTCAAGATGATTATCATGACAACACCCTATCTTTTCTGCTGTCGGTAAAATACTTCTTGAAAGTCTACCGAAGGCAGGACAATTGTTACAAGGACGCTCGTATTCGAAATGTGTTTTCGTCTGGTTTTCGTCTGTAAAAAAGAAAAACCAAGGTTTTTATCTATATTCTAGCAGAAACACTCGGGATGTGTTGGTGCCCTCGCCCTTACGGGCTCGGGCACCAACCAGCCCTCGGGATTCTGCAGATGTTATAACAAGAAAAAACATGCGCTAACCCTACATTGAACACTGTAAAACCTGATGTTGTCCTTGGAAATGAATCTTGGCTAAAACCAAAGATAAAAAACGCTGAAGTATTCCCTCCTGATTATGAAGTTTACAGGAATGACAGAAAAGGTAGAACAGGAGGTGGTATTTTCATTTTTGTGGACTCATATTGTTTCACGCAAATGATAAATGAGCATGCTAGAATCTCAGACTTCACTAGAAATTGCCTTAATATTGTTCTTTTATCAAATCCTACTTTGGCTGAAACAGTAAAAGTTATTCCTGGTTTCAGTGACCATTGCATTCCTTTTGTTTACCTTCTGTCTTGAGCTAGACTAAACCCAAAAGGTAAACACAAAATTTAATTGTTTGATAAAGCAAATTGGACAACAATTAAAAAGGCCTAGTGAACCTTATTACTCTAAACCAGTTAAAAAGAATGAGCGTTCCAGTATATACACATATTTTGCAGGGATTTAAAGGTGCTAGGTTTTGTATCATTTTTAGCTATACTGGACGAAGTCTAGCAGAGTTTATGCCATGGTGGTTTGTCCATCGTCCGTTTGTCCGTCCGCGCCCAAAAAGTGGGGGATAAAAGGCTATGGCAACAATAGGTAACAGTAAGTTTGCTTTGATGACATTCAATCCGTATGTCTTATGTGACTATTTTTGGGCTTACGTGGCTAAAACATTCATTAGAGAGAACAAAAGAATAGCCACACGACTGCCCATTTTTATTAAGCCCGTCTGTCCGTAAACTTTTCCCTGATAACGCTCTACAAGTCACAATTTTCATTTCACTTTGATGAATTTTGCTGATAAGGATCCCTGCAACTTGTAGATGGTCTCTATTGTTTTTGGGGGGTAAGTGCGTCAAAGCTGAAGGTCACATTGACCTCCGATCGCATTTCCTTGATAACACTCTACAGGTCACAATTTTCATTCAACTTTCATCAGTCTTACTCAGAAGGTTTCCTGCAACATGTAGATGATCGCTATTGTTTTGGGGTTAATGGGTCAAAGGTCACGGTCACAGTGACCATTGTTAAATTTTCATTGATAACGCTCTACAGATCACAGTTTTCATTCAATTTTAATCAAACTTGCCAAGAAGATTCCCTGTAACATGTAAATGATCCCTTTTGATTTTGGGGTTATTGGGTCAAAGGTCAAGGTCACAGTGACCATTGTAACATTTCCTTGATAACGCTCTAGGGGTCACAGTTTTCATTCAACTTTCATCAAACTTGCTCAGAAGGTTCCCTGCAACATATAGATGATCCCTATAGTTTTTAGGGTCAGTGGGTCAAAGGTCAATGTCACAGTGACCATTGTTAGATTTCTCTTGATAACTCTCTACAGGTCACAGTTTTATTTCAAATTTGATCAAACTTGTTCACAAGGTTTCCTGTAACATGTAGATGATCGCTTTTGTTCGGTCAGTGGGTCAAAGGTCAAGGTCACAATGACCATTGTTTAAATTTTCCTTGATAATGTTCCACAGGTCACAGTCTTCAATCAACTTTCATCAAACTTGCTCAGAAGGTTCCATGCAACATGTAGATGATCCCTATTGTTTTTGGGGTCAGTGGGTCTAATGTCAAGGTCACCGTGACCCGAACTTTGAAAATATTTTCTGCTCAATATCTAGAGATCTACACCACCCACAGTCTTCAAACGTCATAGGATTATTTGTCTTACTGAGTAGATGATCCATATCGTTTTTGGGGTCAGTGGGTCAAAGGTCAAGGGCAAAGTGACCTGAACTTTGAAAACATTTTCCATTCAATATATTGAGATCTACATCACCCACATTCTTTAAACGTCATAGGATGATTGGTCATACTGAGAAGATGATCCATACTGTTTTTTTTTTTGAGCGGTTGCCGTGAAACCGAAAGTGATTTCAACAGTAAGCAGTATTCATGACACCGTATGAAAATGAGGAGCAGTGAAAAATAAAGTAAAAATACACGCTTTTAAAAAACACATTTGCCAATATTTTGATACAACAGAGCGAGAGAGATTTAATGCTTCTTCAATTGCCGTGTCTTGTTTTTTATTGTCCATGTTTTAGCTAGACTGTCGCGTTGGTTTGTTATGCAAACTGTATCTAGTTCGGATAAGTTAGTTTCGGACAAAAAAGCAGTTTCTAGATGCTGATTAAACTGTTAAAGTTTCTAAATATCTGGCTGTTTATGTTAATTACATGCAAAATATAAATGTTAATTACAGCCACTAAACCCAAAAGACTGATGTTGGTATTTACCTTGAATTGCCCAACTGCTTTTTCTACAAATACAAAATACAAATTTTATTTCTTGTCGGTATGGTAGATCTATATTACAATTTACATCAGCTATGAATAGCTATTGACTGAATAACTTCTACATTAAAAGTGTCTGTACAACATTGCTATTTTCTGTCCAAATGAGGACACAGAAAATAAATTGTCCAATAAATTATTATGTCTAAAGATCAAATTTATAATTTGTACACGGTTGCACACCTTATTCTAAAAAGCAATTTCATTTGACAAGAAAAATGATGTAGTTCTGATTACTGCACCTGTCTTACTTTTTGCCCCTACTAAAAATTACTTTTGATGTTCCCAAGCAAAGTCAGTCACCTTCGGAATCCATTATGAAGAACATGTGAGATCAACTGCTCAATTTTGCTTCTGTAGTTCAGGGGGGAAATCAATTGGCCTAGTCACAACACTTTTTTAGCTTGTCTGATTTTTTTTTTTAAATGGTGAGCTGTTGTCGTCACTTGATTGTCGTCGGCGTTGGTTCAGTTTTGCGTTTAGGTCATTTACATTGAAACCATCAAAGCTATCACTTTGAAACATGATAAACTCCCTTGTTCACATTGTATGCTAAAGATGTTTAGTGTGACCTGTTTTTTTTGGTAAAAAACATGAATTTTGATGGATTTTGGGTGATTTTGAGAATTGGACATCCCTTCTTTGTTTTTTGTTAGATTGATTTCAAATTTTTCACAATTAATGGATAATGTGCTTCAGCATATCAAATGGGTTTTGAGTCATACATTTGGGGGTGGGGGGAAGATGTTAGTATTTTTGGACTTGTCATTTTTAGCTAGTCTGATTTTTAGCTCACCTGGCTCCGTCGTCCGTCAATATTTTGATTCAAACGACATCTCCTCTGAAACCACTGGGCCAATGTTGATAAAACTATGCAGGGATGTTTCTTGCATGAAGCTCTACCAAAATTGTTCAAAGAATTCCATTCCATGCAGAACTCTGGTTGCTTTGGCAAAAAATAGGAAAAACTTTAAAAATCTTCTTCTCTGAAACCACAAGGCCTAGAGCTTAGATATTTAGCATGTAGCATTGTCTAGTGGACCTCTACCAAGGTTGTTCAAATTATGACCCCCGGGTCAAAACTGACCTCACCCGGGGGGGGTCACTTAGTTTTACATAGGCTTATATTGGAAAAACTTTAAAAATCTTCTTCTCTGAAACCACAGGGCCTAGAGCTGAGATATTTGGCATGTAGCATTGCCTAGTTGACCTCTACCAAGTTTGTTCAGATCATGACCCCTGGGTCAAACTGACCCAGCCCAGGGGGTCTCTTGATTTTACATACCGTAGGAAAACTTTAATAGTCTTCTTCTGTGAAACCACAAGGCTTAGATATTTACCATGTAGCATTTCCTTGTGGACCTTTACCAAGATTGTTCAAATCATGACTTCTGGGTGAAAATTAACCCTTCCCGGGAGGGGGGGTCGGGGGGAGTTCACTTGATTTTGCATAGGCTAATATAGGGAAAACTTCAAAAAGCCACAAGGCCCACAGGTAGAGCTTAGATATTTGATATGTTATTAAGCATTGTGTAGTGGACCTCTACGATTTATGTTATATTGACCCCTTGTATTATTGGCAATTGATATGCAGGTTAGCGATATAGGGCCATCTTGGCCCTCTTGTTTAGTTTTGCGTTACGGTCACGTACATGCAAACTATCAAAGCTATCACTTTGAAACTTGGAATACCTGTTTACTATCAAATGTAAAATTGAATGAAGGAAGGGAATCAAAATGGTTGTACAAGTTACATAAGCCTGTCATGTATTTTGACTGGATTATTGCCCCTTATTAACTTAGAAAGTTTCACACTCACAATATTTTTGTAACAGTGAACAAAATGCAACCAAACTTAGTGATGTGTATAGGATGTATTTATGAATATCTTAAATTGGATTGTGTTTTGGGGCTCCTGGGGTCAAGGTCACTGTTACTAAATATAGGGAAACTGTAATATATTCAATATCTTAAGTTACAGTTGACATAATGTATCCAACTTTTGTTTGTTGTTAGTATTTAAAAAGATCTTTAATGGGGTTGTGTTTTGGGGCTCCTGGGATCAAGGTCACTGTAACTAAAAATAGAGAAGTGGTAATATATTCAATATCTTTAGTTACAATTGACATAATGTAACTAAATTATTAAGTGTGAAATACATATAAATAAAGACTTTTATTAGGATTGTGTTTGGGGCTCATGGGGTCAAGGATTTTTTTCTAAAAGTGTGAAAAATACAATATCATTAGTTGCAGTTGAATTATTGTGACAAAACTTAGTGTCTAGTAATTATTTACGAAAAACATTTTTGGGATTGTGTTTTGGGGTCAAGGTCAAGGACACTGTTAGTTGAAAAATAAACAAACAGTAAAAGGATAAAACCAGACGAGCGTCCGGCATCCGCAGGCGGTGCTCTTGTTGAATATGTCCACAATAAGAACAGCAACATGACACTGTCTTCAAAGATGATGTTTTAATTATTACAGAAAGCTCACTGTCGGGTATTTTATTGTCTCACTCTCTATACTAACATTTCTGACATTCACTTTAGTCCTGGCTAACCTATAACACTTGCAAGAGGGGTTGGCAGTATCCAGAGATAGATAGATAGCTCAACTCAGTTGAATGAAAACCAACATTTTGACTTGACAAAAGATTTTGCAGTCACTAGTCAGTAGTACGGACTAACTAACTTAGTTTAATAACTGACTGTATCATTACAAGAAAGTCCTAACAGTCAAAGATGGATGAAGGCCACCTTACAGTAAAGACTAACAACCAGTAGAGAGAAATAAGAGCTTTATTCATATCATATCAGAGTGATCGTGTTTGCAAACAAAACCCCGTATTACGCAATATTTTCTACTGATAAGAGATAAGGTTGGTGGGCAGCAGTCAGTAGTTCATATTTTTGCATTGTTATACCCTTGAAACGAAGTTTAGGGGGGTATATAGGAGTCACCCGGTGGTTGGTCGGTCGGTCGGACGGGCGGTCAGTCGGTCGGGGCGGTCTGTTGCATTTTCCTTTTCCGGAGCATAACTTGAAAACTACTAGTTGGAATTCAATACAACTTCATACAATGGTCAAGCACATTGAGAGGAAGTGCAGTGCACAAGAACTATAACTCCATCTTGACTAATTACAGAGTTATTGCCCTTTGTTACTTTTCCTTGTCCGGAGCATAACTTGAAAACTACTGGTTGGAATTGAATACAACTTCATACAATGGCCAAGCACATTGAGAGGAAGTGCAGTGCACAAGAACCATAACTCCATCTTGAGTATTTACAGAGTTATTGCCCTTCGTTACTTTTCCTTGTCCGGAGCGTAACTTGAAAACTACTGGTTGGAATTCAATACAATTTCATAGTATTCATTTCATAAGAAGTACAGTGTACAAGAACCATAACTCTATCTTGAGTATTTACAGAGTTATTGCCCTTCGTTACTTTTCCTTGTCCAAAGCATAACTTGAAAACTACTGGTTGGAATTCAATACAACCTCATACAATGGTCAAGTACATTAAGAGGAAGTGCAGTGCAAAGGAACCATAACTCTACTTTGACTCATTACAGAGTTATTGCCCTTTGTTACTTTTCCTTGTCCAAAGCATAATTCAAAAACTACCAGTTGGAATTCAATACAACTTCATACAATGGTCAAGCACAATGAGAGGAAGTGCAGTGCAAAAGAACAATAACTCTATCTTGACTCATTTCAGAGTTATTACACTTTGTTACTTTTCCTTGTCCGGAGCATAATTCAAAAACTATTGGTTGGAATTCACTACACCTTCATACAATGGTCAAGCACATTGATAGGAAGTCTTGTGTACAAGAACCATAACTCTATCTTGACAAATTACAGAGTTATTGCCAAGAACAATATCTCTTTTTAGTTTGTTTGCAAGGTATTCTGTTACTACAAACTTCCTCAGTTTATAAAGCAGTCTTTCGGGGGAATTAATCACATTTAGTGATAGCTCCAGTTAGTTGTGTTTTTTTAATGACTGTAACTTTCTTAAAACAAATGATATTTTAAAGGTGTTGTATCACTGGAGAGTAAATAAAATGCACACTTTATTCATCATTTACAATTCTAGTTATAATGAAAAATGAAAATTTAGCGAGCACGTAACGCTGTTTTCATCAATGAAGCCATTATGAAAAATCAGATGTCATTAAAAACGATAAAAGAGACATTTTGACGAGAAAATACGTGAATCAAATGCATATGATTTCAGACCTTTTTGAATGTTGAAAAACCTTCAGATAGCAAAAAAGTTATAAATACAAGTTCAAATAATCCTTTCCGATACATAAGCATAAGCATTCTAATTTATGGTAGAATGGCACCTCCCCGCAGGAGATTATTTTTCTCTTTGAATTCCAGTAGTATACCGCAAGAAACGGTAGGGTTCACAGGTATGTAAACACAACTGCAGTCTTATCAATCTTGGCGAGTGACATCACAGCGATCTCTCCTATAGAGACAAGCTAAAATAGAAACGACCTGTCAGTGAAGGACACTTTAGCCTGTAATGGTCAGTGATATCTTTTAAGGTTGCCTGAGTATGGTGTGGATCCAGTCTGATCATCCAGATCTGCCATTACAGAAAGGACCGGTTGACCGAGATTGAGACTGGTTGAAAATCCTACAAGCTTGCTTCACCTGCCTTACAGCTGAATCTAGTCCTCTCTTATCTTTGGCTAGGGCATTTGTTAAATTGCCATACATTTTGACCCTTCTTTTTCTTTTCCAGATGCATACCATTTGAGCTGTAGGTAAGAGATGATGAATGGCACTGTAGCACCAGGGTTTCCTGGCAACGCAAGTTCACTACCAATCATGATAGTAAATAGTACAACAGCTGGTATGATTGGGAATATTGCACAAACAAGAGGGATTATCGAGGATGCAGTATTTGCTAATGATTCACTGATTTCCAACAACTGGAGTGCACCGAGTCTTGGCTGCTCAAAATGGAAGCCACCAAACCATACACTATTCCAGGTATATTATAGTGTTGCATATCTTAAAGATCTAATCTAACTTGAAAAGTGTAACTTGCTAATAAATTCTTACACTATAATGACCTATTTGTGACTGTTCAACTGATGTTTATTTTACTAAACTGTTTTAGCATAAATGTAGATGTAAGGGAAAGAAATCACACTGCGTTATAGTATACCATCTGTGAACATTCCAAAATCCAAGCATAAATAAAGGGCAGAAATCAACCCTTATAAATATAATTCCGTCAGGTTGCCTGTAAACTACAATAAATATGTTTACAGAATTGTTTTTAGAGTCACTTCTAATGTTTAACTTCAGATAGTACTTACTTTCCAGGTTGCCAATGCTGTATTGTTCCTTGGACTGTTATCACCTGATATAAAACATGGGGTTCTCTTCTTGCATACTGCATTTGTATTAAGTAAGTGTTTTTCCGTCATGAAAATTTGAAACATTCTTATGATTTACCATCACATTTCATTTCTGGAATGGGGAATATGTTGTTTTTGCCATGGATTGTTTGTCTGTCACAAATGTTTTCTGATCAATACCCAAAGAACAGTTCATGGTAGGATTAATTTAATTGATAGGCTTATTGATCATGGTCAGTGGAATCCTATTGATTTTGATGTCAGTTGGTCAAAGGTCAGGGTCGCAATGACCTTTAATTAAAAGTGGTTTCCAATAATGACTAAAGAGCAGATTGAATAAAAAATGGTTTCCAAGCAAAAACTGGAAAACAGTTGGTCCAAAGATGTTATAACTTGAGTAGGCTTATTGGTCATTGGTCATTACCAATTACAGAGGGAGTTGAGGGGAAGATCCTTTCTTGTACAAAATCAATTTTCTAGTTCTTTTGTCTACCAGCAAGCAGAATTCAGTTCAAGTATAATAATTTGTTATTACATTTTGTAGTATAAAGGACGTATGTGATTGCCCCAAAATTGAGAACATAAGGAACTTTGTTCAAATGGATGCGAAATAATCATTACTCATTCCCTGTTAGGTGTGTCGTATGTATAATGGGAAAAGAGTCCAAATATACCAGTATTCATCATGGTCAGTTCTTTTGAATTTTCTACAAAGCAACAACAACTAGTTGGGTTAAAGTAAATTTTCGGGTATATATATTATGTTCTTAAAGCAGGTAAACTTGCCATAAAATAGCAGGTTAGTGAAAGTTTGACATCCTAAGTTTTGAAAGATGATGTCACTCGGTGGTCACTTCTGATTGGTCAGCAGTGTTGTTTATTGCCACTGATTTGTAAAATGTAAACATACAAACATGTTGCAGCAAAACCGTGTACATTCTGTTACAATCTTCATAAATGTTAGTATAAAATGAAATTTAAAAAGAAGGAAAAATGCTACACATACATTAAACAATATATTCCTGCACATAATTAAGTCATTACAAAATTGTCATAGAATGCTATAATTGCAGAGTTTGAGTTACATTCCTTTGCATGGTTTAACAATATTCCAGGTTTTCTGATGCTGTCAGTATGGGCTTGGATAGTGCTCTGTGCCCCAGACTTCTTTTCCTGGAACTTTGCATTCATGGTTATCAACATCGTTCAGACGCTTGTGATACTGTACAATATAAAACCTATCAAGTTTGGAGAGAACATAGAGAGGTTATATCAGACAGTGTTCCAACCGATGAATGTTTCCAGGTATGTTATACCATATCTTCAAGAGAGTCTCCACACAGTAATTCTTCTTGGGCAATGTAATACTGTTTATACAAAGTCTTGTGACCGTTTCGTGAACTTTTTACCACAGATACTTTCTGCACATACAAATGTATTTCATGAAAATGGAATTTATTCAAACAAAGTACAAAGATAAGACATTGAACACAATTACCTCAATCTATATACAAAAGTTCAGCAAGAACCATAGCACTGCTTTGCCTTAAATTAATCACTCTTGTCTGAAGCATATCTCCAGACCTATTTCATGACTATTCAGTATTGTAAGAAAATCCAGTTCTTGTTTTGATAAAGACAGTGTTCACACCATACTGTTCATGCTCCCATTGTTAGCACACATTGGCTTTTATCAATATTTTGTCATTTATTTTGTTACTGAATATTCAGCAAATTGGATCTTCACCACATTCAACCTTGCTATGAAATGCAATTGAAAGAGACCCAGTTGTGACTAGTATTTGAAAAACTCTCCCTTTAGACATTAAAAAAAACACTATTTTAAAAGCATTATTTTTATTTCGGGCATCACCACATGTTGTAGGAGATTATTCAAGAAGTTGACAGACAACAACTTTTGTCTGGAGTCCACACTGTATGAAGGGGACGCGTATGCCATGCAGGGTATAACAAAGACTGACCGTCTTGGACTACTTGTGTCTGGAACGTAAGTGAAATACTGGACCTTTTTTAATGTCCTGTCACAAGGTCAGTGGCTGCTTTTGTGTTACCAGATTTTAGGCTTATTTGAACCTATTTGATGCTAGCTTGAATCTGCACCAGTGAAAAAAATGAGCATTTAAGGAAAAAAGTTGCTTCTTTATAAGGTGACTGTCATTTTGCATAAATTTATCAGGAGTATAGGACAAGGTTGCTCTTGGAGATTTTGAGCACAGTTGTGTTCAAATTGGCCCAACATTCATATATCAAATTTCAAAGGCATTGAAATGGAATTTATTTAAGCTCACATAAAATGTTGGTTCTTCACAAAGTAGCTTCTTTTTAACAGTTACGAAATAATGTCAGTCATCAGATTCTGACAGTTTCTCTTCAACCACAAAGTCAGAGACGACTTTCTGTGTGACATTAACTGATCAGTTCTCTATGCATCAAAGAAAGAACATGCACTAATAGGGTTTTAGACTAGACTTTGTAAACAAAGCGAAGGTTTTTCCATTTTTTCCCTTCTATGAAGTAATCTCAATATTCTTTCTAAAACCACTTTTCCTTTAGTTGAAAACAGAGAGAAATTATGTAATTTTGGGGGATTATTTCTCTCAAGTCTCTCTAGGACATTTGGTGGCTATCCTACTTGTGTGCTGATATTAAGCATATTTCTGTTGTCAGGATGAAGGTGTACAGTCACCGTAATATTCTGCATCTGATACAAGAGATGGAGTTTATTGATTCCCCAGAGTTTGAAAGCAGTGTCACAGGTGATGAAAAGTTTCAGGTATGTTAAATATATGTGCCACATGGTTTGTTCTGTTAAATTTGTTCTTTTCGTGACTGATGAATCAAAATTAGAACATTTCTTGATTAATTGCATATTATGACATGTATCTAATGCAGGATCAGGCAATAATGTAAAGACCATATTAAATGAGAATTTAATTTTTGCATTCCTTAAAAAATAATTGATGTACATTCCATAGAACAGTTTCATTCTTGCAAGAATGAATTGATAGCATGCTTTTAATGCTTGATATTGAATTTTAGAAGAATTCCCTGAATGGCTATACCTGCCTCCTTTAAGTGTTGTTGTTTAATAACAAACCAGAATCCTCTGTTTCTATTTCTCCTCTCCTCTTTTATTGGTAATGGTAAGGGAGAAAATTCCAGCTGTTATTATGGGTTATCTTATTTCAGGTGTCAGTGTACGCAGCCACCACATGTCACTATATCTACTGGCCAAGGCAATCACTGGAGTACCTGCTCGCAAAGGAGCCATTTCTTGCCACAGTACTCAATACTATCATGGGAAGGGACATAACAAATAAGCTATATGCTCTGAATAGCCGAGTAAAGGTAGGGAACCGGGAACAGGTCTGCTTTATATTGGTAGGATATACTTCTGTCACTTCAGGTTTCAAATGACTTCCATTTCATAGTTAGTCCAGGAACTTCTGAGTAACTTCCCTTTAATTGATAGAAACTCCATTTATTTGTTCATACAGTGCTTTTACTTCGTGCGAAAGGTTGAACTGTTACATAACCTGAGATAAATATATACCACCATCATGTGATGAGTCCTCACAAGTGTCAGGGAGGACAGTAACTCCATAGTAAAGGATGTTGAATATTTTTAAAATAGCATTGATTGACAATTTACAAAGCTACCTGTATTTTCTAGTAAATAAAACTCAATTGGTCAGGATTTCTTTCACAAAATATAGAAATATGTGATGTTTTGATTTATAATACTGCTATTATTTTACTATAGAAGAGTAATTTATTTCAATGAACATTAAGTTCAAAGATCAAGATTGGTTTTCGCAAAGCAAGGGTTTATTTTTGTCTTCGTTCCTACTTATAGGACACAAGTACAGAGAGGTCTAACAACACAGGTATACCTTTAACATCGGACCCATATGGAAGGGGTGGTGACCTAAGAAGAACCCTAGCTGAGCTGTCAGTGCATGGCACCCTTACTGGGCGGACCATAGTAAGGGGGGAACAGAATGATCCTAGCCTGGTAGAGGAACAAGAAGAGAGTGAGGGTTAGTTGACATGTTGATATACAGTCATTTACTGTGGAGTATTTCAAGTAGAGAAGCTATCGGCTTCCTGTATAGGTCTTGTGTACAGTCCAACCTCCCCAAACGACACCTCTCTAGAGCAACAGCCTCCCTGAAAAGACACACATTTTCTTTTCTGTTACATCAATTATTTAAGGAATCGACATCTCCAGAATAACACCTCTCTACAACATACAAATTCCTGTATTCCCAACGGTGTTTGCTCCTGAGAGGTTGCACTGTAGTACAAGTTCGAATTCAAGAATACACATTCACTGAATTCAATTACATATTGAAGCTGACTTTGTTTTAATGTAGCATTTAGATCAAGGCAATCATAAAATGTTAGTGGGCAGCCACGTTTTCAAGACATTTGAACTGTTAACTATCCCCCGTCGAGAATTGGGAGGGGGATATAGAAATGGTCTCCATCTGTAACATCTTTTATCAGATGGTCATCTGAGAGTGCATAGAACCTATTTTCAAACTGTGTTGACTTAAGGGGAAGGTCACACTCTTGATATTCCTTCATGCAGCAGCAATATTGGTCTTTCAGATTACCTAGCTGAAAATTTGGCTAGGCCATTCCATTTGTCAGGAAGTGCATTATCTTAGTTTATTTTATAGAGTACAGAAAATACAATGTTGAAAACAGGTAAAATTAACATTTTTCTGTAGTGTGTCATACATGTTCACTATATGTCCTTTGTTAGCACGACTATTCAATAAATATGTAGAGCAATTGTACTCGCCTTGAAATTGGTTAAAGTTTTTTTATTAAGTCCAATGTCTTGAATACTATCAAAGGTATTGACGTGAAACATTTAAACAAGAGGAAACAATCCCCATAGAAACTGTTCTGAATTTTTGACAGATTTATGCCCCGTTTTGATTAAAGTTTTAATATAGTCTAAATTCTAGAAACCTTAAATTGAAACTGAAAAAAATATATTCTTCCACCAACATCTACACCAACATCAACTCTATTTTGATTTTTGACAGGTTTATGCCCCCTTTATAACTTAAAATTTTTTGGTTAAATTTTTACTAAGTTCAATATCTTGGATACTACGTGAATGCTTCTTTACTTAAACCTCTACACCAGGATAAACAATGTTTTCGTTTCTGTACTTTTTGTTTGTTTGGAGTTAGTACAGAATTGTGCTTGTTTCACCTTTACTATCAAAAGTTTTGTTTTACAGACAAGCACTGAGTATGAATAGTCAAGCATACTGTCTTACAGAAAGTTCTTGTTAAACATGCAGTATGGATGTGAGAATATTTTGTCAGCTTGACAGATTCTACAGAACCACATGTGTCAGCTAACCTTTTCAGGAGTAGACTCAACAGGATCTCAGATGACAATCTCATGAATCGCTATATATTAATTGTTACTAGGTGTCTTACTTTGTTTTCAGGTCCTTACTCGGCAACAGAAGAAGAGGTAGACTTGCTGAGTCCGGAGTCTAAAATGATTTATGATAACCACCTGGCAAGGTCAAACACTTCCCTTCATTCTGACCAAGGAATACACTTCACCGTAAGGGAGCAGTCAAGGATTCATTTCAACATACCTGTTAAATAAAGTAGTCACAGCAACATCAGCTATATACAGATAAATAAACACCAGCCACATACAGATAGATAAACTCCAGCCACATACAGATAGATAAACACCAGCCACATACAGATAGATAAACACCAGCCAAGAGATGATATTAATGATAAGGATACATGAATTTAAGTGAACACAGCTAAATTATGAATTAGGTGACACCATCTAAATTATGAATTTGTTAGTTGAAAGTTTTACTTATTATACATATTGATCAGTCTCTAGGATACGATTAAGTAATTACTTTGTCTGCTTTCATTTTGGGGAAATTTACTGATCAGTATTGATGGGTCAGATATATGTGACCTGTTTATTTAATTACAGTTGACTCTCGTTATCTCGAATTTGAAGGGACCAGACCTTTTACTTCGAGATAAACGAAGTTCGAGGTAAGAGGAGGGGCTTTTAGTTGTTGTTTTTTGGACATATATGGACGTATATGGACGAATAATGCACAAAATTCCCTTGTTTTCAAGACAGACAACTATTTGTATTTATTGTTTTGATTCAAATTTTCCTGAACTTGGAACACAAATTCAATTTTAATTACATTTTATTTTTGCATATACCCAAACGCCCTTAGTAAATATCAAGCACATCTACATACTTGTATCGCCCGAGAAACGAAATCGCGTCGGGCGAAAGTGAAAGTAGCGTTTCTTGAACCGGAAGTCGAACATTTGTATATTCTAAACATAAGAACAGCATCAAACTACAAAATAAAATATTTACAGACTGACATATTCGTTAGAAATCAGCTTTTTTTTATAAAACCCACTATTATCATTTAAGCTCTCAAATAAAGTCTTTAAAGTAATTACCGCATTTTCATATTAATTACACGTAGTTACGGCAATTAAAGTAAATCCATGAAAACCAAACACAATCTTACGACACGTGTGAATTAGCAGACAACGTCTCACCCTTGCTTTGACCCGCCGCACCTTTGATCCGTCGACTTTCGACCACTAACGAGTTGACAATCCTTGAATTTGATTGCGGGACCAAAAATGCCTTCGACACTCCGGGTCTCGATATGTCAAATTTTGTCTTAAAAGGGTTAAAGTACTGTAAGAAGGAAATTTGCGGCTTTGAATTTTTCACTTAAATCAGGCATGTAATTAGAAAAACTGTAATAAATGGGATAATACCATACTTATAAGGTGCATGACATCCTGACATAACTAATCATAATGTACACTGGATTATACTCTGATAGTTTTGACTAAGCAGATTTTATAAATTTATATGAAGAAACAGTTCTTGCCATATGTTATACCATCGAGTTTTAGTCTTTAAGCATTTTTAGTAATTCTACTTTAAACTAAATCTATTGTTGTTATGATGATACATGTTGTAGGTTTTTTTTTGCATAATACATGAACCAATTTGTTATACATGTAATTGTTTACTGAAATGTTTATTAGTAAATGTTTTAGCTTGAATTTTCGAAGAATAAGGAGGGCTATTACAGTCACTTTTGTGTTGACATCGGCGTTGGCATTGCAGCTTTGGTTAAAGCTTTGTATGCAAGCTAATTTGGTTGAAGTTTTACTTAGTTTAAGAAATATTTATTTTCAAGAATCATGTACAGTACAAAACAAAGTATGCATGCAATAAGACAATGACAAACATACAAACAGTTAATACATAGTGACACAGAAAAGGATTTGAAAACAAGTCTTATATGAATTCATTTCCCCGTTGCATTGAATAAAGTGGCTGGTTCATACAAGTAACGTGTAATGTGCTAAACTTGAAAATAAGTTGTAGAAAAGGCAGATTAGTAAAATCAGATCTATGCTGCACTACAGAACTCAAGTTTATGTCATTATAACATCAAATGATTAAATTTCATGAGGTTTGGGTTTCATAGGAAGATTTGTTTGCAAGCTACTATCAGGTATATATCTTAGTTACTATTGCTGAAATTGATCTGAAACATCTTCAAAATGATCAGGGGTCTCCATCAATCAAGTCAGATTACTCTTGACTGAATTGATTACAAAATTATGGCCCTTGTACTTATAAACTTTGGTTAAAGTTTTGCATGCAAGGTATTATCGTGCACATACTTCAATAACAACTTATGGGAGTTATTTGAAACTTAACAATTGTGTTCAGGGGTATCAGTCAATTAAGTTAGATAACTACTGACTGGATTTACTACAAATTATGGCTAGTGTTGCACTTAGAAACTTCAGTTAAAGTTTTGCGTGTAAGGTACTACCATGCACATACTTTAGTAACCACTTACGGGAGTTATTTGAAACTTAGAAATAGTGTTCAGGGGTATCAAACAATTAAGTTACCGTAGATAGCTTTTGATATTTTTATGATTACAGTTTTCTAGTTTATACTTAGAGAGTCAGTGGAAACTTTTTTTTGCTATTTGCGGATAAAAGTTTTGTTTTATTGGCAACCACTGAGAATAGTTTAGCATGCTGTCTTACTGACAGCTCTTGTTTACATAAATCCTTATATTTTAGATCATTTAATGAGCACTGTTGGCATTGGCTGTTGATGTTGCAGTGTTGTTATGTTTTGTACTTTGTAGTAACTTATCCATTGTTGCTTTGAAACTTAAACATCATCATTAGATGTCACTGTAATGCAAGTTATGTAATGCTACTTTACCAGCTTTCTCTTATTCACCATCATAGATTGACTGTGTAACTGAAGTTATATAACTCTGCCTTGCATTTTACTCCAGTTATGTCTCTTTTTGAACTTAAGAACACATATTTCTTGCTTAGTGTTTCCTCTTAAAATGTCAAAGCTATAGATAGATATAGAAAAATCATGAGGCAAAGCGGTTCTGCTGGCAACATATGACTTGTATGCAAGCCTGCATGCCTATCTTTAGCTTCTGGTGTTTAACATGATATTTGGTTACTTAAGCATATTATTTGGGCAAAACTTACTAGGTATTGCAGTCAGGTGAAACAAAAACTCCCAAACTTTTCAAATTTGTTAGGTACCAGTATTCAAGGGATGCATACTGGGGTCTTGGCAGTACAACCTGAAGAGAAATCCTTGGTCGGCCGTGACTATAAACTGTCTACATCATCATGAAACTCGATACGCTTATTAAAATTCACAGGATGACTCTATTCTACAAGGGATATGATTATCACATACATTTTATTTGAGGTATGACTCTTTCTGAACTTAGAAAATCATGTTTCTTGCAGTTTTTTGACAGTTGTGACGTCAAAAAATTTGATGTCATGGGAGAGACTACAGTAGACAGATGGTTGTTGCTGGCTTTATGTATAATTTTTAGCTCATCTGATCTTTTTTTTAAAAATGACAAGCTATTGTTGTCACTTGATTGTCGTTGTCGGCAGCGTTGGTTAAGTTTTGTGTTTAGGTCACTTAGTACATGGAAACTTTCATTGCAATCACTTTGAAATTCTTTACATTGTATGCTAAAGATGCTGAGTCTGACCTGTGTTTTTAGGTAAAAAACATGAATTTTGATGGATTTTGGTTGATTTTGAGAATTGGACATAGCTTCTTCATTGTTTGTTAGATTGTTTTCAAATTTTTCACAAACAATTAATAAACTTCAGCATATCAAACGGGTTTTTGTCTCATAAATTTGGGGAAGAGGGGGGGGGGATATTTTAGTATTTTTGGGCTTTGTCATTTTTAGCTAGTCTGATTTTTTGTTTTGCGTTTAGGTCACTTACATGCAAACTATCAAAGCTATCACTTTCAAACTTGGTGTACCTGTTCACAATCAAATGTGCAATAAAGTAAAGGAAGATTTTTACAAGTTACATATTCCTTTCATGTATTTTGACTGGACTATTGCCCCTTCTAAGCTTAGAAAGTTTCACACACACAATATTTTTGTAACAGTGAACATAAAGCAACCAAAGTTAGTGTATAGGAAGTACTTATGAATATCTTTCATTGGATTATGTTTTGGGGCTCCTGGGGTCAAGGTCAATGTTACTAAAAACAGGAAAACGGTAATATATTCAATATCTTCAGCTAGAACTGACATAATGTAACTAAACTGTTAAGTGTGTAATACATACAACTAAAGACTTTAATTGGGATTGTGTTTGGGACTCATGGGGTCAAAGTCCAGGATTTTTTTTCTAAAAGTATAAAAATGGGGGAAAATGGGGAAAATACAATATCTTTAATTGCAGATACAGTCTTTCTGATAATAGAAAGAACTCATTATGTATGCATTATAGTTACATGTTTTGTTTATATATCAAGTTATGTGTCTCTGTAGAGTGGGTTAAGACTGAATAGTAGTTTTTTTATCATGTGTGAAAATTTACTGTGTATTTTTAGCATGACTGACTTGTAGTGTCTAGAGGTGTATTTGTAGTAATTAGTATTTCTAGTCAACATATGTAGCATATTGAATAGCCCAAAAAATACTTGGGTTTAATGAGCCTACCTTGTTCAATGAACAAGCATGTAAGAAAAATACCTTTATACCTTTAAAAATTTGCATTACAGGCAGAAATTTTCCAGTTAGCGCCACAACTACCCATGTGGCAGAAAAAGTGTCACAGCCAGGGCCAATACACGCCACAAATTTACTATAGGTTTATATAGGAGCGCTGTCATTAACTCGCGATAACATTTTAACTAATAAAGTTATTTTAAAATCACAAACGGGATGATAAAATATAACATTTCCCCTTTCTAATGAATATTTTGTTATTTTTCTGAGACTTTATTTGTTTGGTCTTTTCTTAACTTAAAAACTCTACCTGTCGTTTTACTATATAATATATAGTAAAACGCCCAAAATGTGACAATTTTAAGTGAAAATTTTGCAGTTTATCTTCAATTTGTTCAGAAAGTATAACACTTATTTTAGAATCACAAACGGGATTGAATAAAACAATCATTCTGCTTTAAGTGATATATTTTATATGAAAATAAAGAAAGAAGAGAATGGTCTTTTTTAAGGTTTTGTTTAACAGGTATATATTTTATTTTTACGATCGGAGCTCGGTTGCTTCCGTAATGCTGGCCGCCAACACTTCCGAATGTTGATCTAACTGCTTCAGGCTATCGATAAGTTTTATGGCCGGACATTCGTAACATTTATCATGATCTTTAAAACGTTGTATATTGGGTTTTGTTTTACATTAAAATACAAACTGGGTTAGATTCTTCAGTTTTTTTTTCATAAAAAGCAAAACCTTTCATCGTAACCGGATATACATGATATCGTCTTTTTTATAGCGAAGATCCATGAACTTTTTAGTATTTAGCTTTTGATTTTAATTTGCCACACATAAAGATTCACTATGCATGCATTTTTATTTGAAGCACTTGCACGGGATTTTTATTTTGTTTTAAATTTTGCCTTGTCTCGGGTCGAAAGGCAAGCATTCGCTCCGCTGAAATTAGTGTCATTTTATAGGTGTCAAAATAGAGTTTCTTCCAGATTCAAAATACTCGGATAAAAGCAGGTTGTCTTATCCTCGAATCTTTTGTCTTTCATTTCACCCCAAGAAATAAACTTATTATTACATTAACAAAAAAAAAAGAAAAGAAATAAACCGCAAGGTTTGATCGGTGTGCAGAGTATTAAATGACACCCTCTGTAAAATTTAACAGGTATTATTCTACTGCAGAAATGGAAAAGTTTTTTTCCACTTAAATCCTTTATTTCTTCTAAAATGTTAATTATAATTTCAAGCGATGTGGACAGTGTTACAATCCAGCTGTATTTTGAAGGAAAAATATTTTTGACCATATGGTTTACAATTTTCAACAATTCTCACGAGCAAACATTACGCACTGTAAAGGGATCAGCCAATAAGAAAAATCAAGTGCACACTAGATTCATTCCAATTATCATGTCAAAATTCACGAATGTTGTAGCTTTTGGATTAATCTGTGACTATTGTCAACAATTACTTCCAATGAATTCTATTTTCAACATTCGCTATTTTACATTAGATTCATTAATGACTGAACATGTGACTGTAATGAAGAAGTGCTCTCTAGTTAAATTATTATTATTATTATTATTATTATTATTATTATTATTATCAATTGCAGTAATGTGAATGATAATGCTTCAAATGTTCTTTATCTTTTTGGTTAGAAATGGTAAAATTTAAGCAGAAAATTTTCGCCTTTACGCACAAAAGTAACACGTCAAGTTCAATATCTCCCTTAGGCAATATTCAAGTACAATCGATAATCAATGATTTATGACCTTGTCCGTTATTTACAGATACTGCCGAACCGTAGTTGTTTCCGTTAACTTCTAATCCCCAATACTTATCGATTGTCGGCTGATATAGCGCTTGACACTTTTTCTGCCGTATGAGGACATCTTGTCTTGAAATTGTTTATACACATTTACAGCTAGTTGATTATAAACCAGTATTAATAATGCTTCCTGTTTAGGACCAGTTTAGCTTATTGTAGAGAGTGATAGTTTCAAAATGTTGCCTTGTGATAGCTTTGAAGTTTTACCTTTACTCATATGTTCCCAAGTGTTGTAATTGCATATTTTGATGGATACTTTATATAGGTCATTTATTAAAAAAACTTAATATATGTTTGAACTACCTTTCATTGTATGTGTTTATGATTGAACAATTTGTCCCCAATTTCCAGTATTTGCTCTGGGATGTCAGCTCTAAGAACTTTGTACCCTATTCCCTTCCCGACCGAACTTACATAAAAACAGCCTTGTACATAAAGTTGTGGATTTACAATGGTATAAACATCTTGTGCTACATTTTATCTGCTAATTTTACCTGCTTTAATAATGCACCACCAAACAAAACCTAACAATCCCCATGTTAGTCGATTTGTATTCCTTGTCATACTAGATATAAATCCCACACTGTATGTTGACCCCTCTGATTACATTCAAATTGACTGCTTTGTCATATATACAAAGGCCAAAATATCATGTTCTACTATTTGTACAAACTGTTTTTTATTGATTCAGTTATAAATTTAGTGTTTATTCTTGCCATTTAATACCAGTTGTGTATTTATTTACATTTTGTCTGCCTTTGCAGTTATCTTTTCTGTTGACCAGAAAATTCTATAGGTTTTTAGATATGTTATGAATAGTTTTATTCCTTATATTGGTTATTGTTTTGTTTGTGTGAAATAAAATGTGACGAAACTTATTATTATTATTATCATTAGAGTCAAATCTGCATACATACATACATACATACATACATACATTTCATATACAAAGACACATAAAACTCTTGTACGCAGCCAGTCTTTTCAGACTTATAAATGACTATCACAGATATGTATTAACAATACATTATATACAAAAAAATAAAACTTTTCATACATGGTACTCAAAAGTGTACACATTATTATCACAGTGGTACTGAAAACCATAAATATACAAGGATAAATTTGACTGGCATTAACCTGACTAGTTTAAGCTAAAAACTGCTCTAAGAGAATTCATATAAACTTTGACAACAGCACACACACACAAAGCATAATTAAAAATATTTAACAGAACAATATTACCTAGACAGACGTCACTCTAATTAATACACAACCTCCCAAACACACTTTACCATCATAGCATTTCAAAATGATTAAAACTAATCAAATGTTGTTAAACATCTAAAACATTATATAAGATTATTTATACAAATACAATTTGCGACGGTCTAAAATTTTGCAACAGGTTTTGGCAATAGATCTTATTAACATTGGGTTTGTAAATAGGTATTTCAGCTGTTCATATTCCAACAAATTCTTGAAATTTTCATTGCCTTTAACTACACAATTGAAAAGAGACTCCCTTAAATCATCATACATGGGACATTTCAAAATAACATGTTTCTCATCTTCCACATTATTTGGACAGAATGGGCAAACTCTATTTTCAACCTGTAAATTTTCATATCTACCGGTCTCTATGCGTATTGGTGCAACACCGCACCAAAATTTATGTGCTTTTTGTTGTTGCCCTCTAACCCACACTTTGGGTGTAATTGTTACCTACATAATTAGTCTGTTATTACTCTGAAAGAATCAAAAGATATGTTGCTGAGAGTCTCTCAAATGAAATTTTAAACTTGATGCAAAAATCATTCAATTCCTATTTCAAATGTCACAGTATACCAACTGATAGAATATGATGGTATGTCAACCTATTACAATAAACCCCTACCATGATAAAAGTTCTAAATGGACTTGCCTTGTATAATTTTACAGTACTATTCGTCAATTATGGGGATGAGATAAAAACATACCACATAAAGACTGAAAGTAAGCATTGCATTGTGTACAACCACCTGACTGCAGAAATGGGCTTGCTGATAATGACTTACCTTTGATTCTAAAGTAGATTTCCAGTCTTGGTTTAGGGTCGCCCAACGAAACTATCGTGTGAAATTATTTGGACAGGGAAAGTCGTGTGCAGAACATTTTCTAATATTGAAATGTACCAATATATGTAAAACTAGCCTTTACAACTGCTACGTTTTGATTTGAACAGTTTGACAGAGGGTCACGTAAGGAACATCAATAGTTTCTGACATCATTTTCAAATTTTCCACTCACATTGTACCTAGGTGTACATGTGGGACCAGTTCTGAGCACAGGAGCCGTTGGTTTTAACAAAGTTGGTAAGGCAAAACTAAGCGATTATAATTTTATCCATGCCAGATATTTAAATTCTATGCCTCATAGTTTTGGAGAAACTATGTAAAACAAGTGTCTCTCGGGGCGGGGGTCGACCACTGGGCATGACAGATGAAAAACTTTGGCGATGACCACTTACTAGTCAATGCTAAATCATCTTAAAGATCTTAATATAGCGGATTGTCGCAATAGAGAAATTAAGTGTATTTTTGGGGGTTGCAATTGAAACCGGGGATCTGTTTGAACCCATTTTATTTGAACTCAGTCTTGTAGATGACAATATTGTATTCAAACGTTTCATTTCTGCAAGAGTTCATCAACGTTGGTCTGAGATGTCGGTTCAAGACGACAGACAGAGGGCAACAATGTTTATAGCTTGTACACCATACATGTATATTGGTAACTGAGTAAGTAGATCTTTTTCGTATCTTTTTTTCTGCTTCTCTTTCGTGACAGATTTATATATTTCAAATGAGTCGAAAGTAAAACCCTTTAAATACATTTATTGCCAATTAACCTTGCATTGCATTTTACTAGAGGTAATTTGATCTATTGCTTAACGTATGAAATACCCGAGTTTATTTATAGCAATCTCATGTGACATCGCCTATGTTCTGCATTAAAATTATCTTCATCTTTATCGAAACCGAAAGATACAAACTCGTACAAGAACAATCAGTACACCGACAGGTTAATGTAATATCGAGTACTTTATCTGGGCACGAGACCTTGAAATACTTATTGATGACACGGGCTGTAAAATTAAAAGTGACACATTTAAGTACTAGGATACAACTCACATCTTGAAAACAAATCATGAAGCAACTGCGGGCAGTGATTTTATTGGCTTCTCTGGGCGTTGTTTGCTGTCACATCTGTCTCATAACCCCGAGGCAGAGAGGGACTATGGATATATCCAAGGTAAGTTTAGCAAAAATAGAGAGTTAGGTACATGTATAGTATCTACAGTCACTGTGCATTCTATAGTACTTCAGAATTATATCCTACGAGCTTGTTTGTAAGAATATTAATTGTTTATTATTTTATTAGTTACAGTTTAATTCGTTACATTTTATCGTTACAATAATATTGTTTATTATTTTATTCAGTTACAGTTTTAATCTTATATTGTTAACTTAGACATGTTTATTTTAATTGATATAATATCATTTCGTTATACATGCATCATAACTTTTCCATCCAGCCTGGAAGTCCCGACTGTACCCGGCACGAGGAACCATGTGGAGGTCAGGCAATAGAGATGCCTAAAGTCACATATATGGCGGGAGAAAGTGTGTTCTTCAAGTGGCAACAAAATCTCAACCATTACGAACCTGGATATCCAGGTAATGTATCTTATTTTATTACTCAGTCTTATCTTCCATCAAATGAAGTGATATGTCATTCTTTTTATTAGAATTACTTAAAATACTTCATGGTTTATTTCGTATAAACCTCCGATTACATAAGTAGTTAATTGGATATAACATAATTAAAAGTAAACGTCAAAAGCGTTTAATTTTAATAGCGTCTCCTATACTTAAAGGGTTCGCCATTTCTGCATTTGAGACCATTTCTTCTTGAACTACCTCTCTGTACAACCATCATTATCTGATGACCCTAACAGGATTCGCACCGTAAAATGTGCTGACAGCTCGACAACTCAGCAACATCTGAACGGACCCTTCTAGGATTCGAACCCGAAGTTCGACCTCCCGCCCCGAAGCCTTCGTGTAGCAAGCAGACGGCGTAATGTATACCTACTTAAGCCACAAGACATTGCAAACATCAATAAGGAGGCGCTATAAGCATACATGTAAGAACGTGTTAGAACTATTTTATCTAAACAAGGCAGAAAATAACTATGATATCTGCGACAAGGGCAAATTAAAAAAAGTCATTTTTAGGTTACATGGATATAAGCATTGCGTCATCAGAAAATAGTACAGACTTCAAAACTTTGGCTATTGTGACGGACAAATTTGTTCACAGACAGGACTACCAGGAGAACCATACTGCAGTCATTGTGAGTAAAAATCTTGTACAGTATATTTGTTTTACTTGTCTTATGCAGTCACTCGCTAATAAATTACAAGTCGGCGGCGGTTGACATGATTCCTCTTTTAGATTCGGAACTTCATTGATCTCTATCTTATTATTACCACTTTTCCGTCTTTTATCACAGTTTAGAAGCAAGTTTCACAGTTTGGTACACACAAGGTGATCGTTTCAAGGACCTTTACCAATATCTGTATCTTTAAAGATCGCGTTCAACTTTTGAGTTTATATAGACCCGCGTCTAGGGATCCCAGAACAGCCTGCATTCCCTTAAAACGTTTACTATAATAATTGTGTTTGTTACTCATTTCATTTCCGTGAAACGTTTATTATCAATAATTGTTTTATTACTCAATTTTTATGAAGTGTTGTTTTTATTATTATTATTATTATTATTATTATTATTATTATTATTATCAAACGATCTAGAAACTTACTGGAATTCTGATGTTACTGATGTATTGCAGAAAATACCAAGTATGATATGCGACCACTGCGTGATCCGTGCACGGTACAATGCTCACAAACCTGGCGAAACCACTTTCCTACAGTGTGCCGATATCAAAATTACTCTTGGCTCTAAACCAGACGATAACCTCAAATTTCTCCACAACCGAGAACAAAGCCCAAGTGACAAACGAAAATTAAGGCCATTAAAACGCGCTTTGCGGCTCCGAAAGTTACATACTCTGGACAATGGGGACAGCATGAAATTATACGGTATTGCATACAATCCTTTCCAGCCCGGTAGAAGTCATTATATTTCCATAGATACAATGACTGGCCAAACGGAAATGGTCAACTCTTTCAGCTTCGGTATCGACAGTCCTGCTAACGGAAACCACAGCAAGATGTTCTTGCTGGATGAAGTTTTGTCGATAGATTATGGACGAAATACCACTAACCTCATAGTGCACGAGACTGGGCTCAGGGACGAGGTTGCTAAGCGACAATACGTTATTGGGACATACAACGGAAGCCTGGTACAGTACTCGGACCTTTTCCAATTCAGCGGAGGCGCGATAAATGGACTGTCCTGGTACACATACGGGACATCAGCGGCATTCCGGATACAAATGGCGGAACAACCGAGTAAGTAGCAGAGTAATACAGGTGTGCGGACTTAACAACAATCATTTAAACAGTTTGAAATACATGTATAACAGAACTACATCTATGAGAGGGATAATCGAAATAAGATATTTCAATCGAAATAGATATAGATTTACTGTTAGAGGAAATACAGTTCAGACTGTTAAATAATATATACCCTTTAGAAATTAAACAGTAGTCATCTGTTCAACAAAATTAACTGTCAGACATACTCGTATTTCTAGAGCCTTTTATTAACCAGGTTTTCAATTTTGAAAATCCTGGTTATTAGATTGGGGTATGGCGGGCGGATGGGCGGATGGGCGGATGGGCGGGCGTCAAACGAAATTGTGTCCGCTCTGTAACTCTTCAACCCTTTGAAGAATTTTGATGAAACTTCAGACAAATGTTTACCACATCAAGATGACGTGCAGAACGCTGTTCCGCAGGCTGGCTCCAAGGTCAAGGTCACAGGACATTAACTTGAAAATCCTGTCCGCTCTGTAACTCTTCACCCTTTGAAGAATTTTGATGAAACTTCAGACAAATGTTTACCACATCAAGATGACGTGCAGAACGCTGTTCCCATGGCTGGCTCCAAGGTCAAGGTCACAGGACTTAACTTGAAAATCCTGTTTCATGTTTTAACTTGATTTGGCAGTCAAGGTCTTCATCTTTGGAGGTATTTAAAAGTATGATAATTTTTCATGTCTACTTTGTAACTTGTTTTTTTTATAAATGTATTATTAAATTCTAGAATTTCTACAGGCGCTGTTGAAAATCTGGTTTGGCGGCATTGCCGCATTTCTTGTTTACTTTAGACTACCTATTAATATTTGAGTATCCCTAAATATAGCCCGTTTCATAAATGGGGCACGTTCAGTTTCAACTACAATTCCCCCGTGGCTGCCTAATGGCATGGGCTAATCAATTTTAGCGATGCTTGTTTTTCAGTCCAGCTCCATTTCTTGGTTTGCCTGTTTATTTTAAATAAATCAGTCTAAGTTTACCTTTTTTTGCAGATTCTTGGTATTTCGAGGCTGGAATGATAGTGGATGGGGCTTACAAAATGGCTGCTCGGATTCCAGAACCGGAGAACCTGTATGTCAATTTCCAGTGGTTCGAGACGGACGTGAATAACTATCACAGGGTTTATGCTCTTTTGGGAAATGAAAATGCACCAGACGAGCTGAACGCAAGAATATACATTTTTGACATATACGACAGGTACTTCTATATTTGTGTCATTTTGTTTGAACACAAATCCTGCGAAAGGCCTTGTTAGGCTGCTTCGAACGATTTTAGGAAATTTCTTTTGAGTGAATTACATTCATTTATAGGCATTTATCAGCGTCTTCTTTTTATTAAGATAAATCAACCTAACCTTGACTTTAGTAATCAGTATCATATTTGATTTCAGTAACGATTTAAATGTCAAGTTTTTGATGCACTAGTAAATGTTTGCTAAGTTTTCTAGAAAAATCTTATGTTGGTATGTTTTTGGCGGGAAGATTGTGGATGCAGCAGTGATCTCTGCGATGTCAAGAGTTGCTTGACCTCGACTCATTTATTTTCATACTTCTTCTCTATTCAATATTTTATCCATGCCCCAAAGATAATCTAAAATAAATGTGCACCACTTACGTTTGATAATATAGGATTTTCATTGTATTTTAGTATTTTCAGTAAGTTTGTGAAGTATACAGAATTAGATGTCTCCAAATATACGTTCATGGCCATGCACTCTTATCCCGGAAGTGGTATGTACATTTAAATTTTTTGTGTTGTAATCCGATAGTAAAATAACTTAACTTACAGAACTTAACTTCCTTATTGGTTATAACGAATTGAAAAGTTGGCTTTTCTTACATTTTAATATTTCCCTTTAAATCCGAACAGGAAGCAATTTAGCTAGGACCACAGGTAATTGACAAAATAATTCTTATTTTATTAGGTAATAGGCATATCCAAGTACAAAATTATATGTGTCACGCACCTGTGGCTAGGACAAACAATAAAATTAATTTATACTGGATTCAAAATCTATCACAGTCTTGAAAACTTCATCATTGTAATGCTTTATACTCACAGAAACACACAAAATAATCTTTAAAATTAGGTTAATATTGCCTTGCTGTTTGCATTTGTTTGCTTGTTTTTTTATTTGTTTGCACCTAAAGTTTTGTTTACATAATACATGTTTATAAATAGATTAAGTAATTCGTGTAAAATCATAAACGTTCACTTCAATATGATGTACTACTCGTATACAAAAATACGTACCTTCTAGTTTACTATTAAAGACTCCGCTCATAATTTGAGATATATTTTCAGATGAACTGTATGCATTTTCACCTGGACTCTGGTTTGATACCCCACATGCCTGGTATCTTGTAGCTGTCAATCCAATGACCGGCGTAGTAACAAAGAAATGTGACATCGCACCGCCAGGTAGGACCGACGTACATGACACAAAAATGTCATATGTTATACACGAAAGGAGCATGCTATATACTGTGCTTTGCAAAACGGTTAAATCATTTCTAATTTGAAGCCCTGTGCCTAAGACAACCCAATATACCCGACAAGCTTCCTCTTTCAGCACGTTTACTGTTTAGAGATCAGGAAGTGATTGGGTTTTACTTGTATTTAATGTTAAATACAGACGTTTACAATCAATATAAACCTTAATTACTTCCAAGATTAAATAGTATCAGTACATGGACATTACATGCCGAAAGTTTCCAATAGATTTCGATGCGATTCTCCGCTGGCAGTAGATTCTACATTTTAAAGCTATGTATGTTTCGTATCAGACATATTTATGTTATAGAGCATTTGAGTACTCATGTCTTTTTTGTTTCTTGCAGGAATATTTCAAAGATTTTACGGTGGCTCGGTAAATCTGGGTTCATCAAATCAAGGTGGTTATTTATACCACGTGCTGCGAGTAGAAGGAAGCGACGCAGACATGATTGTTAAAATTCATCCGGGTACTTGCGAAATGTCTTTCTCAGAAGCAACGAATCTACGACATATTCATTCGCTTCAGATGCCTGCAATGTAACTAGAGTTGTAACTCGATTACAGTATGGTAAAAAAGATTCAGGGATCAAACTCACGTGTAACATAGACGCCACAAAGCAAGAATTAAATAGAACTAAATTTTGTATATCGATACACTATCAGCCAAGATTCACAAAATGTGATAGTACTAAAAAAAGTATTGCCCGACATAATAGACGTGCACACTCACAAGGTAAACATTATGTAAAAATAAAATAATATACATGTATAATGCGTTTTGCTTATGTTTGTTATGTATGTATGAATCCTCCTTAGGCTACTGCTGTTGATCCTCGGCATCATACCTTAGTTCTTTGTTAGGCTGTAAAGTTGAAGGAATTGTAGTTCAGAAAATACGTGGGGCTGCATCGTTGGACTTGTCACAGACTCGATCACCAGGAATAAACCAGAATATCTCTCTTTTTACCGGCATAGTGTCCTAAACTAGCAATCAAAAACTCATTCAAATATACATACAAGAAAAGATCTTTTTTTGTTTATTGTTTGATATCGGGTAATGTATTGTAATATGGCATTTTGATCACCTTTAATGTCGCTATACATACGCCGAATATTGTGCATCTCATACCGAGTCTTCATGTCCAAGTCCACCCAGAGAAAATCTTTAACTGATGAAACTCGAGAAAACTCGAGAAAATTATCTACGATTTCTGGTATTCTTCAGATATTTCACATCAAATTTGTGATAAGAAAGATGTTATAAGCGTGTAAGAATTTACATTTTGCGAAAATTCATGGACTGAATTAAGCTTATGTTGAATTCAAGGGCGGCGTCACATTTACCTACCGAATGAGATTGGGCAGGTACATAGCCGATAACTATATATGTCACATGCAATCCACATATGAACTAGCATAACTGCATTGGACTTAAATCTGTGTGTATTCGAAGGTGAAAGCCTAACCCACGGTAACTATACATCCTTTTCTCTGAATTAGGCTGCACATAAAAAGTACATGTATCTTAAATTTTGATCATAAAGTTATTGTCAACTTTTGGCAGTTCTCTGTTACTCGACGTCACGTGATCAACAGGAAACGGATTGGCGCAAAATAATCCCGTGCGCATGATAATAGTACCAAACATAGCTATCACATCACAGTCTTTATTGACTATGTTATTTGTTTGTATTGTCACCAGCAGTCATGTGTGTGTTATCTTTTATTGGTTTTTCACATTCAATTACAATGAACTGTCAGACATTCTTTTTTTCGGCACATTATTGGCTTATAATAATACTCCTGTTCTGTTTTGAATTAGTACATAAGTCATGTGAATTATTCACAAACTGAAATGTACACTACAGATTTGCGTAAATAATTTCCTGCGTCCGTTTTCAAAGTTCTTAAGTACAATTTTAAAGCAATTCTTCCTTGTTATATATTATCAATACTTCATGTGAAAGGGCATCCCTTCTAGTACTGCGGAATAACCGAGGTTACAATTCAGTACAGTTGTAAACATGAGTACTACATCTAAGAATAATCAAAGTTATTCAAAACATACAAATTTTACATCGAATACCCCATTTACTCTACTAGAAGTCCAATCTCCCATTTCTGACTTTCAAGTTTCAAGTGTCATGAGTTTCACCTGTTTGAAAAGTTTTTGAAATGTTTTTGTTTCATAAATCCCAAATGACTAATATCAATTTGAACAAAGAATATGGCAGCTTCATAAATCATCATACTTTTTAACCCTGAAAAAATATAGATACACGATACACATACTGAAATTTTATTGTGAAAAGAATTTCTTGTATAGAAGTGCAGTCATGTCGAAAACGAAATGCAAGACGTTCAATTTAAAAACCGTTGAAATTGGACAATTTAAATACATGTACTTTGACACAGAACTAGTTTTTAAGCGTTTGCAAAATTTGTTAATGAGCATGCCGTGTGGTCTTGTCGAAAACGAAATTAATTAAGAACAACTAATCTATAAGAGCGCCATCAAATGATAATATACAAGTAGGAGAGGCCAGTAGTACTTCAGCAGTAATCAATTGATAAACTAAGTTCTGGGCTGATAAACATTTCACAATTTTATTACGTACATAGACGCATTATATAATAAGCAATAATAAGAATGAAGATGATGGTAATTTTAAAGATGATAACAAATCTAACCAAAAAAATGACCGTAGGTAAAACTTATAATCAAGTAAAATAAAAGTATATTGTAAGTAAAGAACTTGAATACAGGCATAATTAACATGTTTTGGCCAAATAACTGAATGAAAGTTTTTTTAGGGACGGTAGCAAATTGTGGTGGTCTTCTTTACCGACAGGAAAGTTGATGTTATCGGCCTTGAATAAGGTTTCAGCAAATACGCCTGGAAGAAATAGTATGACAACCGAGAATTGATTTCTCTCAATGGACCGGAAGTAAGGCAAATATCGGAAATAAAGATGTGACAGAGTGTCTTGTTACAATAACTTATAAACCAACAAATACGACTCGGGCTTACTGGCACACTATAATAAACAATAAATACTGTTACATGACAGAAAGCGGTACTTGAACTTTTCCTCCCATACTAGTTATACTATGTGTATTTAAGTATCGGTAAATGTAGTTGTATGCATTGTGCAAGTGGCAGTGGGAGGTTTGCTTGAAAGTGATTTTCTTAAATAGAAATATTGCCACATAAAAGTAACTACATGTAACTACAAGTGGATAATAAGTATTTCCCATGATTTATTATTCATTTATTATATCAACCTAGTCATACTAAACAGACATAACGCTACAATTACAATAAACATGAGGGTCCTATATCGCTCACCAGAGTTTCACTACAACTCCCAAAACTCGAATACCATACTTCGAAATAAATTTCTAATGCATAATGGAAGGTAACCATATGAAAGCTGAATGCTGCATTCTGCCCTTTTGTGTCCCCATTGTTCTTTTCTTGCAACCCACAAAAATAGAACCTATAGAAATCGATAAAAAAAATCGGTGATTTTTTTTCAGCATTCTTAAAAAAGGCTTCATATATCAAGTTATTACACTATGCAACGTTTTACATGTTTCATCCTACCCTTTTCATCAGTCAATGATAACCCCTTTTACATGTAACTGTTGTTTGGCGAACCCTTAAACTGAAAGGTTTTTTTCAGGAACGAGGATATTTAAGTTTTCTATATACACCTATAGGATAACTGAAATGCCTTTCAGCTATGTATTTGATGAATCTCTTAAACAAACTCGTCACGAGTAACATAAAAACGCTCTTGTAAAATGACTCCCATTACCTCAACAACGTAATGAGATTTTTTTTTAAACGGACTTATTGAAACCGGTCTTTTGTCAAATCAACATTTTTGAATAACTTTACGTATGATAGAAGATTAAGAAAAGTTTCCATACAACCAAAACTATTTCCGGCTTCTGTTGGTAATGCTTCTTTGACGAAAAAAAAAGTTTGAACAATCTTGGTAGCCGCTCACGGGAAGAACATTTCAGTGAAATTATTTTGGAAACCGGGTATAGCAAAGGAATTTTCTATGTTTCCCTTTTTCTACAGTGAATGTTATGTTTGACCAAACTGCCATTCTTTTAACAAACTAAGCAGGGCGCTATCATTTAATGTGCTACACGCTAAACATAAAACAACTACACCTAGTCAAACGAATGACCCTAAACGAATGACCCAACGGCATCGTCAATTCTAAACATAAGGGACTTCTTTGTACAATCTTGGATAAATAACCACAATACAATGCTAAAGACAACATACTTAGTATAATGGGAGGAGATGACATTTAAATCAACAATCCTAAAAGTTAAGAATGTGCAATGATGAGGTGAGCTTATAGGAACCCAGTCTCGATGCAGGATGTAATACTGAAATACCAATGATTTTAAGTTAATAACAATAAACAAGGCGAGACCTAAATGTGCCAAAAAAACAAATATACAGACACACTATTTACAATCTTTTGATCTGTAGTATTGTAACATAAGCTGCTGACTTTTTGTTTCGACATTAACAAACATGTTTAACTGAAATATATGAAATTTCTGACAGAGTTTTCCAGTCTGACTGTTCGTCCAGTCATGGGCATTTTGAAACTGTGTTTACAGTCTGCTACATAAAATTCTTTGTAACTATTGACTGAATAATGTTACTGAAAAATAAGTCATTAAGTTGGCTCTTCAGCAAAACACGTAAATATTTTGTTAGATTTGAGATCTATTACACACACAAACATTGCACTTGTAACGTTCAACAAATACGGGAAACAAACGTAAAATGGTTGTCAAAGCAACAAACTTTTGCTATACACAAAATATCTTAAACATCATTGAATGAATTTCTCATTTAAACATTTTCTCATTTTGTACAATAACTGTACAATGTCTATAAACGTATATTAAGCATAAAATTAAATACAAAATGTAATATAGTAGCATACAACTGAAAACGGAGAATATAAAGCAATGTTATTAATTAAACACATTTCTTAAGAAACAAAAACAGGTTCTGAGGTTCAGCCTAATTGTTTAAAGTCCGGAGAATTCTAACAAACATGACAAACGAGATATCTTAAACATAAAAACTCAGCAAAAAATATATTCACTCGCAGATTTGAAATAACCATAAATACAAATTAATCTGTAACACACAAAAAATAATTGTTATACAATAATACAAAATCAACAAAGAAAAATTGAAAAAAATGGCCATTGACTGTCCCTTTAATCAACAATCCGGATTACGTTAGATTCGAGCATTGTAATTTTAAAATGAAAATTTTTCATGATTGCATGATATCTGATATCTGTTATATAGTGTTCAAAATCGTACAAAGGAAGATTAAAGGCCCAATACTAAGCCTCTGATACACATAGTTTTTCACAAAGTATCTCCATGTTGTATCTAATATTTGGCTAAAACATGTTATATTATTCAGTCTTTGGAAAGAATAAAGTGCCACTTTTGCAAGACTGCAGATATATTGACAAAATTTTTACTGTTTCTATATACTTTACAATGGTCGCTAGAAAATTCAAAAAACATTGCTTCCCAATCATCCTGCTTTTATGACATATTCTAAACTATGTGTCGACTTTTGAAAAAATTGACACCTCTTTTTCTTTGATATTGTATCTATAAACTGCAATAATAACTCTTCTGTTTTTCCACTTCCACTCCTGTATCTATTTGAACATTTTCCTAAGAAATGACTGTATGTCCAACTATTATATGAATGTTTGTTCCTTTTCATTAACATTTCCTGTAAATCCGAAATACGTAAGATTCGAGCATTATTGTTGTTTTAAAAAATGTTTTCATGACTGTAAGATTTCTGAAATATTGTTTAAAACCGTACAACGATCTACTGAAAAACGAAGATTAAACTGAAATAAGAACTGTTCTGTTTCCACAGTTCCACTCTTATATCTATTTTCACATTTTCCCAAGAAACCATTATATGTCCAACTATTATGTAAGTCTGAAATCTTTGAAGATCAGCCTGTTCGCATGAAGAGTTTACTGGTGTCACTTGTCTGTCACAAACACAACTGTAACAATATACACGCCACACTTCTTAGAAAAAGGGTCTCTACATTACCCGATTCTTAAACACTAAGAATTATTTACATCTACGGTGAAACTTATAAAACATGTAAAACAAATATCACAGTTTAACACTTTCTGTCTTACTAAATATATCAGATATTCAAATGTGTGGCGTCCTGAATTTGGTGCTTGAAAATGCTGTTGTGTTGTATATTACATTGAACATTAGTCTTAATCTAACCGTGGCTTGGATTTTTCTTCTTTAGGTGAATTTTACATTTTCAGAGAACCTCTTATGCACTTGCTTTGCTTACATCTTTTGATACAAGAAACCCGTAGTTTGCTGTAAACACTACCTCTCCGAAACCCACCTTCTATACAATCAGAATTTTTCCATAAACACCGAGAAAGTACTATGTTGTAAAATTCATCATTTGTTAACAATTGCCTTTACCATAAGATAGATATATTATCGTTCAATTTAGAAATTATTCCAAGACAGCTTACTTATTTGCATTAGTTAGGTCCACTTTGATTTATTCTCTGAACATATGGATAACATGTATTACAGTACCCGCCTTTAGAAGAATTTCCAAAATTCTGACATCCAGTTACAAAATGATTTTTACATTGACTGGAACTCTTTTTGCTACCCATAAGTCGGTTGTATGATGCTTCAAACGGATCAACACCAGGTGAACCGTTCACAGGTTGCTGGCTAATAGAAGATGACCCAATAGCAACTTGGGTGGTTCCACCATGTTCATGTGTTTTCACTGCTTCCTGTCTTGGCGTTCTATAAGCATTAGAACCAGTTGCAGTTTGATATCGATTTTCTACTGGTTGCTGCCTTGACGGTTGTAGATGTGTTTGTTGTTGTGCTATAATCTGACGGTGTTGTTCGATTGAAGCCGGAGACATCGGCTGAAACTGAGCTGATGCTTCCTGAAAATGTTTCGAACATCGGTCACGCTGTAAAGGGTCGCCATATCGCGTACAGCCCTTCTCTATACAGAGTTTCGCTTTTGTTGGAACAATAGGTACAGTGTAACGCGTTTCTTTACGTTGACCTCCAGCCAATATCGGGGCTGTGTTGGTGGTCTGTGTAGGCCTATGTGCCAACGGTGCGGTATGTCGTGTTTGCGGAGCTGAAAAGGCAAAATTCAATAATCTGTACAAAAGTAACTTTAGGTGTGTTTCTTATTTTTTTTTTTCATTTTAAGCAAGTTTTCCTCTTACTTAAACTCGTCCTAATTCGACTGAGCAGGTACTGATTAGTGTCTTCATTATGTCATTAACCTAAGTAAAAGTTCAAAGCGTTAAACATTTCAAGAAATGTATTGTATCATAGAAAAATGCTATAATCAAGAGCTATGCTTGCATACATTATGGATTTCTTTAAATCAGTCTTGTGGAAAAATACTTTTAATCGATTTTATGATTCAGCCTATTGCAACCAAGGGTTAAAACACATATGACAGTTCTGGCGTACATCACTTAGCATGCGCTGGATTACGTTATATCAACTTTCTATGTAGATAGATGGCGATCAGTAAAACATGAACATCACAGAAATTTAATCTATTACTCGTATGAAAATACATGTATATTCATAACAAATAAAAAAGCAATCAAATCAATTTTTCATGTCAATTGCCATAAAACCACACAATAATGAGTGTTTTTTTAGTTAATACACTCACCCGTTTATGCATCTTTACCCAAACAGTAGAAACTGCACACAGCACAATTAAAATATTAAGAGATTCTAGTTACTCTTTAAATGTAGAAAACGTACCAGCACGATTTTTAATAACATGAGGCAAAAAATTATGTTTTATATTTATTGCGATTTTATATTGCCATTTTGATTAAGTTTTATTCCCTATTCGATTTTCATATGAAATGGCAAGATATTCGAGCAGCAAAAATTAATCAACATAAAAACAGGATGAAGAAAAAGTGAAACGGGTTGCGCAGCTCGCTACTTTAAAGTGGTCTACGTAAAGTACTTGTGGTTTCTTCGTTTTTCAAAGAGAGAAAACATGTTCTATCACTCAACTGAGCAAAATAAAATTTCTACTGTTATCAATCATTGACATAAAATACATTATCCTATACAAATATATAGGCTTTTTTGATATTTTAAGGACACTGAATGATATAGGAAATAAATGCTGTCTGTTCATATTTATTCCGTTTTCTGATTTAAAATCAACTGTCCTATATAATCTAAACTTTAAGTTGTACCTTTTGCCTTGTAACAAGATGAACAATATCCGTTATAAATACTCGAACCGAAGAATTTGCAGCCTTTTGTTAAACAATCAGCTCCAGTACCTCCAACTGTAAAAGAAACAGTCAATTAATATGATTAATCTTACAGAATTATACAATATACTCAGATTTCTCTATATTCTCTATGATAACCTGTGTGTAGAAACAGCAGAATAAAACAGCAAACAGACAGATTTCTTTGCTATACTTACTGTAAACTCTCCCAGGTCTCCTAACAATGGTAATCATTATTACAAAATATCTATTTTATGACCCAACATTCCTGTGAACAATTCTGCTGAACTTCTATGCATTACAACATACTCAGTACAACAGCGATCCTTAGTACACGCTTGTTTCAACCAATGCAGTATCAACCCAAAGCTAAATACAATAAAAAAAAATATTTCCCAATAACTATTATAGTAGAAATGCAATGTCATTTCAAATTATAAGCATGTCTAAATTGTTTCACCTGATCTCCGGTTTTCTTCTTTCAGCCTGTTTTCAGCCTGATGTTTCTGAAGCACAGAGCTACACTCGTCGCACAATTTCTTGGGCGGATAAATCAATGTTTTGCATGATGGCGATACACACTTTATCTTATCCCTGGAGCTAACCACAACAGGATTAAGTTCTTTCATCTCCTCTTTTGTTGGTGCTACTGGGCTACACGATGAATATGGCGCAGATTCTTCAAGATTGCTCCCAGATGGCGGCTGAGTTAAAACGGTTTCAGTACCCCTGATATTTTTCATGCAAGAAAAGCAAAGACCATGCTCATTCTCTGTACGAATTCCTTCACACCCAGGAGTTGCACAAATATATTTTCTGGTTTCTTCTTCTTGATTTTCATTTTGTTGTTCTGCTCGAGTACCTGCGGTTAATGGCGCATTAACCACAGCTTGGCCAGCTGTCTCGTCATGTTCAGCTGGCACAGATCGCATAGAGGCACCAGACAATGAAAACACACGAATCTGGTCTTGAACTGCAGCATATCCAGAAGGTCCACTATTTAAAATCTTCTCTTCAGGAGTTGGGACGATATTCATACCCATATTCTGTGCATGGGCTCCAGTTAAGGAGTGTCCTTGGCTTTTATTTCCTTTCAGAAAGCATCCAATACACTGTGTTGTCTCAGAAACTATAATCGTTTCTTCACACCCAGGTGTCGAACATTTCGCCACTGCCGGTCCACTATTTAGAGTCTTTGTTGGCGACGTTCCACCACCAAACAAGGTTAATTGGTAGCAAGTGTCACAATAACCATTGTTTCCCTTTATTGCTAAGTTATTACACTGTATTGTGTTGCATTTTTTGCTCAGTGCGCCACCAACAATTTGGACCTCCATTGGTTCATTTTGCCTGACAGGCTCCATATTCTGAGAAACCTGCATATTTAAACCCTGTTTTCTGTTTTGCTGAAGTGTTTTGTTACTTGAAACAACAGCAGTTTCATCACTCGACTGAATTTCCATACCAACTGCTGTTTGTTCTAAGCCAGCTGCAACTGGGACTGAAGGTGGTGGGGCTGTAGGTGCAGCCTGGGCTGGATTAACAAACTTTGGGAAGCAGCCATGACAGTAGGGATAGGTAGCCTTGGAACATCTGTAAGAACAGTCAGTGTTACGACATGTTTCTGGCATGATTGAAAGGTCTGGTTGCGTAGGCTGTCTAGGTGGCTGAGGTTGTGCGACCCGCTGAGCAACTGTTGCAGTTCCTACAAATTTTGGATAACATTCATGACAATAAGGGTATGTCTCTGTGGAACACTTGAAACCACAGCCTGCATGACACTCCTCACCCATCATTGACAAATCATGAAAGTTATTTCCACTGGAACCTTGTCTTGTCAAGCCAGGTGTCTGTCCAATAAGTACTTGCTGTGTGTGTATGGCTTGTTGACGACTGCTAACCCTTCTTGCTGCCTCTTCTTGTCTGTGATACTGTATTGTAAAGTCTTTGAAACATTTGGAACAGAGGTTTTGTGTCTCTGGATTAGCATAGTGTTCACAGCCTATTGTAGCACAACGTTTTCTATGTGGGTTGTTTTGCACATGCAAGCCTTCAGGGGGGAAAGCAGGATTCTGTCTCCGATGTGTAAGTTGCCTTTCTCTATTTCCGGTTTGAAAATTAAAGGGTGGCACAGCTGCTTCTGGTTCTGGGTCAAGCAAACGTCTAAACTTTCTCTCACAGTCTTTCCTACATGCATCAACAATATTTACAGTCTCGGGTAATTGAACCAAAGTCACTTTTGCTGCTGGGAGACTTGTAGTGCCATAAAAGACCTCTGTCGTGTTAAGATAATCACGACAAATGTTAGTAAAGTTTGCTTCCTCATTTGGCATCAAATATCTTGCTGGGATTGAGTCCATATCCTTGGAAACTAGTGGTACAGCCTTAACAGTTACATCATTCTGACCAGAGGGAACATCTTCCTCAAAAAGTAAAGGTGCAAAATGGTTCATGTTATAACCAATCACTAATGGATTTTTATTGCATTGTTCTGGTGGCCATTCAAGGGGGAGATAAATGCCACTGATTTGGCTGTCCTGTATTGTCTCCCCATACACAGTTCTAGCCATTGAATCTGCAAGCACAATGATTGGTCTCCGGAGCATGTTTGCTGTCACAAATAAATGGATTGACTCAAGGGCTGTGTATGGTAGTCCATGACTCTGTGACCTTGCAAGGTCATCTGTAGCCTTGATAACTGATTCCCATTCCTCACTACATTCCTAAAAGTTGTATATATAATATTATAATACGATAACAAACCTGAAAACTACTTTGACATCAATTTCTTTAATTTACAGCTCAATTTCAAACAGAAGATAAGAAATTACTAGTCAGATTGGGCATCAGTTAACAAAAAGATCCCCTAAAATTTCAACACCTGCCCTAAAATCCCAAAAATGAAATGTTATGTCTATCTGAACTACTGAATAGACTTTTTCTTCATTATTAAACATTTACATATGAAACAATTTCAAAAATGAGGAAATGTGTAAAGTTTTCTCTTTAACTTTCAATTATCACCTTCATGGTAAAAATTTGGATTCATATTTATGCAAAATACACATTTAAATTAAGTTAAAATAATAATTCATGTCTTTAAGTATGAAATCTCTTAATTTATGCTAAATTTACAACATTACATAATATAATTATTATGTGTAAATTTACAACACATATATTCAATATACAATGTACTTCCTCATTACAATTTTTACAAATCTTCCCCAACTTCACAGTTTCATTTTAAACTATCAGTTCATATACATCACTTATTTTCTTCTTCAATAACATTATAATTCTTTCCTTTTTCAGTAGCTTAACACTTTCATTATAATAAAAATGGCACTGCTGCACTGGTGAAAAAAACAGGTTTTGTGGCAGGTGTAAGAACAGATCTGTTGAAATACAACCTGAACTCCTAAGAGACTTTTAAACCAGCTTTTAGCCATATGTACATAGAGGAACTTTTATTTTGGACTTCTGTCAGTCCTTAAACTCCTTTCTACTATGCATGTGTAAATAGTTTAAACGGATTGTGAGTATATTCTTTACAAAGTGAGGCAATTACTAGAAGTGATGAGATCAATGCAAATCTGTTTCCTTGATAAACATGTGTTTAGCTTTGTGACAAGTTATTTATGCAACAAAAGATATATATGGACAAACAATTGAACAGCTTTTGATTTTTCTCTCCCTGCACTACGAATCACCTTATAGCAATCTTCTTCAGTATATACGTTCTGTGTTCTTTCAAGCATGTACTTATAAAATAGTCACTAATAAAAGATTTTTTTTAAACCTGCTTCCCCAAATTTAATAACATTTTTGGAATTTATGTGTAAAAGCTTCACATTTGAAAAATTAAAAATTCTACCAGTCCTTTTTAACAAGGCGTCACAGTAAGTCCCCCAAACCCTGACAATTTGAACAACCATAGGTTTCTCCTTTCACCTGCAAAAAACACTTTAGCTGGAGAGGCTTATATGTTTGATGACTCGGCTTAAAAATTAATTAAAAGCCATTTCCGTTGCCTAATATACTTGTTAATGCTTTAAATCATTGTAACACTAATGTAAGCATATTTGAATTACTACACCATCAGGCAGCCATGTACACTGATTCCACACTGCATACAGTTAGGTTTTATATATCATCAACTGTGTAAACTCATTCTGCAATACAACAACTAGCAATGCGAACTTTATAAAGTTTCTCCCTCACCCAAATATCAGCCAGAAATAACAAGAAGTATATTTTTCAAAAAGATGAACGGCGTAAACATGTATACATTGACGCGCCGATATATTGTTACATGTTGACAAATTGGATTCTATTATCTCCCTTTATGTAAACAGTCTAGGCAATTAGTTTTAATCAATTCATTGTTAAAAGATAATTTCTTTGTGTATTTATGCAATAATATTATGTTAAATTTCAGTGTGAACAAGAGTTTATTTATTGGTGTTGTTTTTTTAAATAATTGTTTGGTAATACAAATAATTATATGACCAGCGACACGGGAAAATGGGTCTTCGGACAAAATACTTGGAAACTAGCTTTCTTGCATATTTGAACAAACAAATTTCAATATCAATATTGGAAAATTTCAGTTACCTACGTTCTGTACATAAAAACTACAACTTTTGCCCAATTTTGCTAGAGGCGCCTTTTCACTCTAAAATGCTTCACATTCCAGTCTTTGACGTCAAAACTCACTTCATTTACATGGGCCGTAAACTAGTCCGGTAATCATTTCCTAACAGCATCATTTATTTTTGGTTGCAACATTATATACTCTTTCAATATTTATATATTGGTGAACTATTTCAGTATTTCTTTCAACATCTGCCTTTTTCATTGAGTCTACAAAGATTAAAAAAAGAATAATTTCAAATCGCTGTTGCCATAGTAATGGTCTTGGAGGACCTTTTGAAGCAAATTAGTATGTTTCTGTTGAGTAAAACATAGTAGCTATCAGTTTTATCATTGGTTTTGCTTTAAAAGAGGGTACAAAAATGTTAAATTTTATGGGTTTTTTATCAATCTTGTCGAATAATGTAAAAAAATTCCCAAAGCCCCTTTTCCCCCCCGGTCAAACAAAGTCCGGTCCCCCGGATTCACATTATTTCTGGTCAAAGTCAGCAAGTGGTACTTTTGGAACTGTCCTTGCCTATATTAACAGTTTGTAGCATTAATCTGAGAATACACAGGTGAGGTACCCATATTGGAACCCTGTAATTAGGTAGGATTGTACACTGATAAATCCTGGGTTGAATTACTGCTATTGTGTCATATTAAATGAACATTAGCTTTCAGAATAAATATCAGAAAACTGTATTCAGCTAGGGTGAGCAAAATTTTATACATGTACGATGCTTAGACACACCCTCCACCTAGGGGTTGTAGCACCCCATAAGTGACCTTGTCCCAAGAATCGAGGAAATACCCATGCAATAAGTACAGTCTTTGGTTCCTTGAATTATTCGAGCCCGAGGGTTATAGATTTCATACCCACGGGGTAACTTGGGATGGCCGTTTTTCCTATATAAGGGATCACGAACCAGAACAGCTACAACATAAACAAGTTATCAAGATGCAGTTTCTCTTTAGAAGGCGTTACATGATAAAATGATCGTAATTTCACCCGCTTCCATTAGTAAAACTTAAATGGTGCAAACCGAAGAAAAACTAAATATTTTGTGTAGCCTACTTAAGTTCAAAGTATTATAGGCTCCAATATTAAGCCTGGGTTTAACATTTAGCTTTTCAAAGGATTTCTTAAAGTAAATTAAAGTGTAAGGCTAATAGACTACTTACAAGGATTGTTATCTCCCCTTACAAACACAGAATGGGATGAAATCAAACTGTAGGGCGCGGACTGCCGATGTGGTGCGGTTGTGAAAAATCAACAAAAATATGAGTTTGAATTCTGTAAATTTTCTTCTAGTTTTTTTAATGAAATATTTTTAAAAATCCACTGAAACTTTTAGGTTAAGATATGATATGAACGCTTTCTTTTATGATTTCTGATAGGATATTGTTGTTGTAGGAGTTATACGTCCAAACGTCCACTTAAAAAGTACATGTATTTGGTATGTTTAAAATTTCGTGAAATAATAAACGAGTAGGTGGTGTCACGTAACCCTGAAGGATGTGTCATAAACAAAGCTGGTTATATACAATTTAAAAGCACTGTATTTTACTTCATCAAAAAGTCTCATGCAAATCTGTTTTTAAAAAAAAAAAAAAAAAAAAAAACAGCAACAAGATGTGTTTTCAACGAACTGCAGGTCTGTAGTTAAAATAAACGGATAGAAACCAAAATCAAGTACTGTTAGCGAAGTATCATTCATTGTCTGTAAGAAAAATCCCCTTGTGCCCAATTTTGCAGAGGACACATTGTTTTCAGCACTTTCAGTGCTTTGATTTCAAACTGTTTACCCCTCCAAGTGAAACATATATGTATATTATTTTGTCACTTTTAACAAGAGTTTGTATGGCTGTAGTTATATTTAAAACACTTTAATTGAGCTATTAAGATAAATTATTATCAATTTTTAACATACCGCTGTATTAAGACGAACATCAATCCTGTGTAGGTCAGAGGAGTTTCTTTGGTGAAACATCCATCGTTTCTTAAAAGCTCCTTTTGGATCAGTTACTAGATTAACATACAGTAAACGTCTCAGGAACAGTTGTGTATCTTCTATACCCCACAGTCCTTGAGATACTGCATGCAGCAGGCAATTCCCATCAGCTAGAAAATATTGTGAAACTTATATCACTAGAGTGAGCAAAACTTTATACATGTACATGCTTTTCATTATTTTGCAGCCTGAAGTTTGTCCTAAAAAATAATGCAAAAACATCCTTGAAACAGCTATAATTTCATAAAGAGTTATATAATCTCAACAATATATACAATATGGAAAAAAGTGTCGAATTTGTTCTTTATTAAGTTAAATCAAACTACAACTTTGTAAAATGCCCCTGAAGTCAGAACAGCAATACTATAGAAACTGAAAGAATAGAAAATACTTTGAGAAACTTGACTCAACTAAATGAAAAAGAAGTTAATGTGTGATGTTTAAAGAGCCTCCATTTCACATAAAGCATACTTATAAACAAATCACATGGACTAGTAGTAACACAGATTTTCTTTCTGTTCACAAAACAAACCTGTTGTTCGAAGAGCATGCACTGGCTTTGTTGTCCGACACCAGTTGATAACATCTGTTCTTTGTAGGTCATCTTGCATGTCACGGTCAATGTATTTGTCTTTAAACAAATGGCCAAATTCTGATGGGAATGCATCAAGTGGAGGTAAGGGTATCAAAAATTTGCTGTAACTTCTGTTGTAAAGAAAATAAACATGCAAATAGTGTTTATCTGTAAAAATCAAATAAAGTCAGAATTGGTTAATGATATCTACAAGAATTAATTCCCTGGTTATGAATTATGCATTTCTTGAATATGACATCCAGTGTACAAGAAATAATTCAAATTGCTGCATTTATACAGACCTTTACAAGATTTTAATACTCTTACTTATTGATTTACATTTTGCAACTTTTGATGTCATAGCTTGAATATTAAACATAATGGATTTAAAAGTGACAGTTGTACAAGCTCTAAACTTATGAGGCTGTACCTGATGTGGATTATTTGACCATCAGTTTCCTTCGCATCAGTTAGTATAGCTTCTCTTAGCTGGGCAACCTTTTCTGGACAGGATTCCTGGAATTTCTCACAAAAGCTGGTATCATCATTACGATCCATGTCTCTCTTGGAGATGTAAAGTCTACAAAAAGAATATTAAGGTTTCATACATTTTGCAAGTCTGACCTTTTCATGATCAACAATCTTAATAATATATATGTCTGAACATGAAAATTCATTTAGAACTTCGGCCACATTCAGTTTAAAACAATAAACTTTTTAATGTCTGTAAGAATACACCTTGATAAAGAATAACAATACAAAGGAAAAGTGGATTAAGAATAAACAAATTTGTGAGCTGTGGCTAAACTGTTCAATTCTTTACCAGAACTGTAATTCTGCATTAAATTTAAGCCATTACATGCAGCCAATGGGTCAAAACCCCTACAGAGAAAAACTTTACTATATTTTTTAAAGAACTTGCTGCATTATGGAAAATGTATGTCACTTACTTTTTTCAGATTTGTTTTTGAATTGCATTAATGACCTAGTGTGTTACATAGGGGGGGCAAACCCCCCACAAAAAAAAAAAAAATTATTTTTTTTTTTTTTTTAAATTTTTAAAAAAAAAAAAAAAAAAAAAAAAAAAATAAAAAAAAAAAAAAAAAAAAAAAAAAAAAAAAAAAAAAAAAAAAAAAAAAAAAAAAATTAAAATATTTTTACCCTAATTACCCCCCCCCCCCCCCCCCAAAAAAAAAAAAAAAAAAAAAAAAAAAAAAAAAAAAAAAAAAAACCCCCCCCCCCAAAAAAAATAATAAAAAAAAAACCCCCCCCCCCCAAAAACCCCCCCCCCCCCCCACAAAAAAAAAAAAAAAAAAAAAAAAAAAAAAAAAAAAAAAAAAAAAAAAAAAAAAAACAAAAAAAAAAAAAAAAAAAAAAAAAAAAAAAAAAAAAAAAAAAAAAAAAAAAAAAAAAAAAAAAAAAAAAAAAAAAAAAAAAAAAAAAATTGCCAAAATGCACATATATATGTTATAAAAATGAACTCCAAGATCTGTGATACAACATATAAGTTATACTATAACACTACAGTACAATACAGTTGAGATATTATTCTTCAACTAAGGATTGTCAAGAACGGGCTAATATAGAAAATGCCTTGAACAGGTTTTCATATTTTTTTCCCCTTCAAACTGTTTCAAAGAATTCTATGTAACTATTGAAAAATAAAAATGGTTTGATTACTTCATTCTTAGGAACCCAGTGTTCCCTCGCCCAATCTGACAGCGGGACAGGCGTAATCGATTTTACTTCCTTCTGTTTGTCTTTGACAGATCAGGGTTTCCACAATTTTATATTTCACAAATGTTTTTTTAGAACAATAAACATAAAATAATATTGTAAATATGTGAAAAGGTATGCTTCATCACGAAATGATACTTACAATTCCAATATAAGTCTTACAAAATTACATGACAAATCGAAAGTGTAGTTTACACCGTAGTTCCCATTGGCTGTCAAACATTGGAAAAGATATGGGAATTCCCCGTTGTGACGTTACGCGGAGTCTAAATTACAGTATACGGTACATAATAGTGGCGGTTATTGCAAAGTCAAGACATGGTGAATTTTATAACATTTGATTATACTAATAGTCCCCGACCTCCAGTTATAATCAGTAATTGATTGTTGGAGTAACAATGTAGATGTAGATGTCAAAATGTCGTAAGTCTATTTTTCTTACTTTTCAGGAGGAACAAAACCGATATTACGTATTTTACAATTACTTTAAACGACAGAAAATTTTCCAAACAGACAATTTATTTTAGGCATAGATCTGTGCGCACCGTCTATTTAAGAAACAATTAAGGTGCGCCATCGATAATAAAAAGTTAAACACAATTAAAATTTCCTTCATAAGTGACCCCCCCCAACCGTAGGTGGTCTAATCTCTTCATCGTTTTATTGCCCCTTATCAGTTTAAATCCTTTCTGACTTATGTCCAGCAATGTGTCTGTAGACTTGACATGTAGTACAATAGTAGGACCATAAATGTTATTTTTGGCCTGGGGACTGAAAGTCCCCAAGGCCTAAGTTAGTAGAATTTTAGCCGTGCTATGTGCGAATAACAACTGTAAACATGCGCTATGCGAAAGTAGTGCAAGACAGACCAGATCAATCTTCTGTTTGAATGCCGCATATGATAGGAACATGTTAATAATAAAAATAGTACATAAAACTTCAAACGACTGCAGGAAGGTATATAGCTTACGGGCTGCATTACACTTTTTTTCTGTTTTAGAAATTAATGCGCTGTTAGCTGATTACGGAAGATAATCATATGCATATCACGGAAAAGTCGGATATTTACGGAAATTTACGAAAACGTACGAAGCTCGATATAAGAGTTTGTAGTTTGATTTTCAAATTTCCGATGTTATTTCCTTTGACAACTTTGTTTTTACGAACGATAACATATATATTTACCTAAAAATAAATGTCTCTAAAAAAGATATAATTTACGTACATTCCCGAGAAGGAACTAACGTGGTCAAATTCACCCGCCATTTATCGAGGACGCTGCATGTCGAGGCCCAGTGAACGGTTTCACTGATTACAACTACAAGGTAACCCAGAATCTTTTTAGTTTTCTCTGTTATACACTTGTACAGTACTGTATTTATATTTCATTGCTGGTTTGCTTTGTTTATTTCTGTTTCAAGGTCTTGTCATTGGTACACATAATTTTCGATCCACATCATCAGATCATATCGCTTGAAGTTGTACAAAGCGCAGATCGAATTATTTGTACTGGCTTAAACATTTTATAATGTTGACTATGTGATTATTTTTCTTTAACGTACTTTCATAATAAAACAAACTTCCCTGTCACCCATATATTTGTGAATCATTCATTCTGTGTCATATATTGAATTTCGTCCTCTGCACATTTCGACCCGCGCTTTAGGTAAGATTCAACGCAGAACACGTAGGTGAAAAGTTGTTTTTCGGGGAGGTTAACCTATAGCCCCCAGGCCTTCAGCGCTCACAGCGCTTTGATTATTGAAATGTTATTGATCCGGTAAAAATAGGCCGATTGTTGCGAAATTTAATTTCTTCAAGGAGCGTGAAATGGTGAGGAAGGCCGGGAGCACACTGAAGGGCACTCACTACTTTGTAAATAAACAATTCCCGAAGGAAGTGTCTGAGAAAAGAAGAAAGCTTATTCCTAAAATGAGGGAGGCACGGAGTAAAGGATCGAATGCGTGGCTCTCTTACGACACTCATTTACGGGAAGCCTTGCAAAGATATGAACTAGGGGTACGCCGAGGGTGACCTGAGTGTTCTTTCTTGGAACGTTAATGGACTGACTGGCGATAAGAAATGTAACGAGGACTTTCTCAAAGTTGTAAATAGATATAATATAGTGTTTTTGTATGAAACATGGGCAAATCAAAATAGTAACATTGATATAAATGGCTATGAATATTTTAATTTTTATAGAAAATTTCAGCATCGTAATGCTAAAAGAGCTAGCGGAGGTGTTGCAGTCTATCATAAAGAATCTTCAAAAGACGGAATAAAAATAGTACGTACTCATTATGACAGTGTTGTGGTTAAAATTGGATAAAAAATTCTTTAATTTTGAAACAGATGTTTACATCGGTGGTGTCTACTTATGGTGTGATGATTCACCTGCCTATACTGTTTGTAATGTAGATTTGTTTGACTTTATTCGAAATGATATTTTTGATTTTGATAACGATGGTGATGTCTATTTGGTAGGGGATTGGAACAGCAGGGTTGGCAATAGACATGATTTTACTGTAAATGATTCATTCAATAATGAGATAGATTTGGATGACTATTTACCGGATGAACCTCTAGCCCGGGCCTCAAGTGATATGACTTGTAATACTTTCGGTAGTCGCTTACTGGATTTGTGTAAAAGCACGGGCGTTCGCATATTTAACGGTCGTTTGTATCATGACTTCATGATTGGTAATTTTACTTTTACCTCGAAGCTAGGGTCGTCTGTTATTGATTATTTGTTAACAAAACCGTGTAATTTCTCCAAGCTGAGTGATTTCATGATTCAGGATTTCAATGAATGGAGTGACCACTGTACTATTTCTTTTAATTTATATTGTAAAACAGTTTATGAAGACTGTAACCATAAAAACAAAAGTCTTGATAGTTACAAATGGTCTCCAGAGTTGAAAAATCAGTTTAGATCTAAACTTATAGCAAAACTGCCTGATTTAAATATTTTAACAAGTAATGTTGATTTTAACAGTAGATCGTCAATTAATAATATGTTGACTGAATTTACATCTATTATGCATGATGTTACAAACCCGTTATTTCATACTAGATGGGTGTTCAGTAGAACACTTGTGTCGCCCTCTTACGCTTTTGTCAGAATAACCAATAATTTTGTGACAAAATCTAAGAACAAAAAGGGGCATAACTCTGTCAAATATGACCTTGACCTACAAAATTTGGCGGCTCTGACGTTTTATGTCATAAGCAATACAATTTGAAAGTTTGGTGAAGAAATCTTAAGAAATAGCAAGTTATAGCCATCATTAAGTTTTCGTGACAAAATCTAAGTACAAAAGGAAGTAACTCTGTCAAATGTGACCTTGACCTACAAAATTTGGCGGCATCACAACCCTTTTGACATAAGCAATACAATTTGAAAGTTTGATAAAGAAATCTTAAGAAATGGTAAAGTTTAGCAAAAATCTAAGTATAAAAGGGGCATAACTCTGCCAAATATGGCCTTGACCTACAAAATTTGGCGGCTCATGACCCTAATGTCATAAGCAAGGCAATTTGAAAGTTAGATGAAGAAATTATAAGAAATGGCAAAGTTATAGCCAACGTTAAGTTTTCGTGACAAAATCTAAGTACAAAAAGGGGCATAACTCTGTCAAATATGACCTTGACCTACAAAATTTGGCGGCTCATGACCCTTTTGTCATAAGCAATACAATTGTAAAGTTTAATGAAGAAATCTTAAGAAATGGCAAAGTTATGGCCAACGTTAAGTTTGTGTGACGGACGGACGGACGGACGGACCGACGGACGGACCGACGGACAAAACGATCCCTATGTATCGCCTTTTCTCCGAAAGGGCGACACAAAAAACATAACTATAGATAAAAGTGCCTCTTTTAGTGACACGCCTATTTTAAAAAAATAGACCATGGTTTGACAATGAATGTGAACGCACGAGACAGCTATATCTTGATGCGTTGTCTATTTTTAATCGTTGCAGGTCCGCTACTAATGTAGGGATCAGTTGTGTTTATTAAAGTCGAAATATAAAACTATGGTTAAGAAAAAGCGTAGATGTTATCATTTTAAACAGATAAAGGAAATAGAAAAATTAAGACATTCAAAGCCGAGGGAGTTTTGGAAATATTTTAAAAGTAAAAGTAGCGTTAAAAATGGACCTTCTATAGAATCTTTTTACAAATATTTTTCAGAATTGGGAAATGATATTTTCCAGAATATAAATGTTGAGCCTGAAGAATTTTCGTCTAATCATGTTTTTGATAGTGATGAAGGTGATGAAGTTTTAGATCAACCAATAACGATTAATGAAATTGTAGATGCAGTAAAATCATTGAAGCGTGGTAAAGCTTATGGTTGTGACTTTTTATTGAATGAATATTTTATTGAGTCTATAGATATTTTGTCGTCTCACTTATGCGACATGTTCAATAATATACTCAATAGCGGATATTTTCCAGAAACTTGGACTGAAGGAGTTATAATTCCACTTCATAAAAAAGGTGATAAAAATAATGTTAATAACTATAGAGGAATAACATTCGTAAGTTGTCTATCTAAAATATTTACGTCTATTATTAATAAAAGAGTAAACAACTATTGTGAAAAAAATTGTACGTTATCAGACGCTCAATTCGGATTTAGGAAAGGAAAATCTACTATTGATGCATTGTTTGTACTAACGTCCATTGTGCAGAATTATATTAATGATAATAAGCGTTTATACTGTGTATTTGTAGACTTAAAGAAAGCTTTTGACTGTGTTTACAGAAATGCCCTCTGGCTGAAATTGCATAGAAATAATATAAGAGGTAAACTGTTGTGTATTATAAAGGACATGTATCAAAGAGTAAAGTCTTGTATTAAATTGTGTAATAGCTATTCGGATTTCTTCGAATATGCAGTAGGGTTGCGTCAAGGGGAGGTAATTTCACCGATTTTATTTTCTCTATTTATAGATGACTTTGAGTTGTTTTTACAACAAGATAATAGATGTGGTATAGAGTTAAATGATATCATTGTAATATTATTGCTTTTGCAGACGATATGGTTATATTAGGCAAATCTCCGGAAGAAATAAACAACAGTTTAAATTTGTTACATGCTTATTGTACAGAGTGGAGTCTTGATGTAAATATAGACAAAACAAAGGCAATGGTATTTAGAAAAAGGGGAGGCCTTTTACTTAATGAAGAATTCTTTTATAACAACAAGAAGCTAGAAGTCGTAAACGATTTTAACTATTTGGGAACAGTTTTTAACTATACGGGTAATTTTGCACTAAATCAAGAACAACTGGTTGGAAAGGCACTGAAAGCTTTAAATGTTTTACTTATTAATTGTAACAAGTATAAACTGAATCCAAAAATACTTTGCCAATTATTTGATTCTTTTGTTGGGTCCATTTCAAATTATGCAGCTGGGATTTGGGGCCATAGTAAGTCTAAAGAAATTGAAAGGGTTCACCTTAAGTTTTGTAAAAAGGTATTGAATGTTAATATGAGAACATCAAATGCATCTGTTTACGGAGGATTGGCGCGTTATCCCTTATACATAGCAAGATACGTAAAGATATTAAAATATTAGTTTAAACTGCTAGAAACCGATAATATTATTCTTAAGGAGGTGTATAAAATGTGTCTTAAAGATTGTAATAATAGTAAAAATAACTGGTTAACTAAGATAAAAAAAAATATTATGTCAATATGGTTTTAATTATGTTTGGGATAATCCTACTGCTGTTAATGGTAAAGCATTTGTAACTATTTTTAAACAGAGAATTGTAGATTCATTCATCCAAACTTGGCATGTTGATAAAGAAAATAACAGTGTTTTAACATTGTATACCAGTCTTAAGTCTTTGTTTGCTTATGAATATTATTTAGATATACTACCTAGTAACTTAAGAGCATTTATTAGCAAAATGAGAATGTCTTCTCACTCATTGCATATTCATACTGGAAGATATGGTAACAATAGAATACCTAGAAATGAACGGTACTGCTCTTATTGTAATACAAATGATTTGGAAGATGAGTATCATACTCATATGTCCTTGTTATGATAACATCAGAAAACAATACATTAAACGTTTTTACTATATTAGACCAAGCGTTCAAAACTTTATAGATCTTTTAAATACGAATAATAAGAATATTTTAAAAAACTTAGCTCATTATATCAAATTTGCACTATCGCATAGAACTTCCATAACTTACAATTAATAACAGTTCATCCTCTTAGAAATATGTTGCTGTATAGAATATAATTTGAAAATTGAATATTGCCATTGTGACCTTGTATATACTTGTATTATTTATGTTTATGTGATGATGTACTTATTGTACAAGTCGTGAATAAAATTCTGTTCTGTTCTGTTTTGTTCTGTACAGATATTTGATTTTTATAACTTATTTCCTGTTGTCTATATAAACAGACTTATGTAATTATGACATTTTATTTTTATTGCAGGATATGAAAAATACTTTTAAATAACTGCAACATAACTGTGATTTTAAAGTTATATTGAGGATGTGAATACGCTCACGTTATTACTCTTACAGCAAACCCATTATCACTTTGTTTAAAAAAATGAATGTCACAGTTGAAACATAAAAGAAATTTATTCTTGTAAATAACTGCAGAATAACTGTGATTTCATAGTTATATCGAACAATGTTTTATAACAAACATAACATAACATAACATAACTAACTCATAAAACATAATAACAACTAATAATAACAACATAACTCACAATAACATATCTTTTTTGGCAATTTATATACTCAAGTAATTAGTCTGACAGCAAACCCATTACCTTTTTTTTTAAATGAAATACTTAGATGTTACAGTAGAAACATAAGAGAAAATATTGGCTTATTTTACAGTTAGAAGAAGCGTCCAGTTGCATTTTTAATTTACAAAGAAATAAATACAGTCACAAGGATTCTTTATAACATTGCTCATTAATCTATCTATGAAATCACAGTTATTCTACAGTAATTTAAAAGTATAAAATTTCTTTTATGTTTCAGTCATAACAGAAAATTAATTGATGATTATCTAAAACTTTTGATATATTTAATGACTGTAAGTGATCATTTGTATATAGTGGAAGTATTTGCTTGAGTAACTGATTTTATTATTTAATCTAATTGGGAAATTACATACTTAAAAGGAAACTGATCAATTAAAATTATCATATATTATACAGTTCTTTAAATTTATATAGAACTAACATCCCTTTTCTACATTATCTGCACATAATGTAAGGGAGTTACACAGTAGCTGAATATGATAAACAGAAGCTAGTCTATCAGTGACCAGTCTTGTTAATTGACCCCTGCTGTGAAAAACGCATGGCTGAGTGGACCCCTGTGGTGAATATCTCACATTCCTGTTCAATTGTGTTTTGAAAGTATCGCCTAATGTTTATTCAGAAAATTCATTGGTAAAGAGCTACAATATTTTGGCAAACGGTGCGACTTCACCTTTTCAACCCTGTCATTTTCGGCAAAACAAATCGAGTTACCGCATCTTGACTTTGCAACACAGATTTGCACACCTCCTAAACGAACAGTTCTCGCGCCAGTGGTAAAAGTAACGCTAGCTGTTCGTTTTCCAGTGCATGTTTTCAGTGTAAAGGTGTGTGAAAAGTCCCAGTCAAAGATAGCCTATTCAGACTTCAGAAGAATAAAGGATAAATAAAGAAGCGGGTTTAGATCCGGCAGCTGTAAATCTCGTTCGAGAACTATTCAATTTGCAAACTTGGCGAGGTTAGTAGGCGTGAACTACAAAACTCTGAAGACAGACATTAACCAATTTCACCTTTTCTTACTGCTTTATGTGTCAATAAATTAGCAATATACAAATCATTCTGATAACCAATTACTTTCGAGTGTTTCATTGAAGGCTAGTGTCTTGTTCTACTAGCGTCAACTTTTGAAGAAAAACATATTTCTTTTCTTCTTTGCAGCCACTATCTTTCGTGAAAGTGAGACCATATAAATCTCTTAGAACTTCCACTAGAATGTCTGCACTTAATATCAATCAGAAGCAATTGTTATCACTCGTAAGTGACGAATGTGCCCGAAGTGATGACGATTGCATTGCACTACTATTCATTGCAAAAAATACCCATATTCAAAGTTTGGTATGAAATTCAAATTGAAGCAAAGGGAGATCATTTACAAATAAGGCAATATATTATAAGGGTTCGTGGGCACTGCACTTCCCTTTGTTTTTTTCACTGAGTGCAATTTGGACAAATTTACTTCAGTACTTAATGAGTTATGCGCCAGAAAAGAAAATGTACCAAAGGGGGGTAATTGTAGTATGCTCCGTACAAACATATCAATAAAGGGAGATAATTATAAATTAAGGCAAAATGGGGTTTTGTTTTTGGGCACTGCACTTTGTATTCAATTTGAACGAGTTTACTTCAGTACTTTTAGAGCTAAGCTCCTACAAGAAATGTAACATAGGAGGGTAATTTAAAATGTAGACGGCGTAGAGTTATGGTTCTTGTGCAACTTGATTTCAATATAGAAAGAGTGCTGTGATTGTAAGTACAGCGTTTTATATGTAATTTTTTTTTTTCAGAATAAGCGTATATTTGCTAGCGACCGACGATTGACACACATGTGTATCAATAAAAACGGTAAGTAACCAATCTTTGTTTAGTTTGGTTGGTTAAAATTCATTCATTTAGATATGTAGGTGTGCATTTGCCGGATTTCAAGATTGGTATACAATGCTGACGTTTCTCATGTAGCTATAAACAAAATATATGCAGCTAAGTAGGTTTTCAATCTCTCTTTGATGAATATATACGTGCATCTTTTTGTTGATTTTTTTTCGTTGGATGGACTTTATGTAAAAGAACATTAATGGTTCGATAATTTAAAATAGTTTTGGTTGCAAGTAACAACTATGTGAATTTTTAAAATCTAAATATAGAATAAATCGGATGTAATGTTATAAAGAGGTTATTTGTTTGTTTTGTGTGGATTCGGACTATATCTCAACGAAAAGTGATACAGTGTTAATATATTGTCACAAGCCCGAAGCTCCAGTTGCCCCCAGATTGTTCGAGCATAATTTATTATAGTCTCTAATATTAATGAATGTGAAAATTGTGGACCGGTTTATGCTTACTATTAAAAGGTGTGCTGTTTGAAGTTTGAGACTGTCCTCAACTTTTTCCGGACACTCTAAACTATCAAGTTCACCGAGATGATAGAACAACAGGTCAGGGTGGAAGGGTCCTCATCGCAATTGTCCGTTACCTTACTTCTTCAGAGCTCTATATATTAAAACCAAATACAATATAGCAGGGGCTAAAATGTACATTAAAGTGACATTATGCGCATCTTACTGCACATAGTGTATTTTTGGTGACAGTTTTATAAAAGCAATTTTTTAGGTTACTGTGCATTAAAAGGTGTTAAATTAATGATAATGCCGCATTAGTTTTTGAAGTTGGTGCATTAGAAATAAAAATATCGGACTGATAAAATAATAGTCCTTTTCTTAGCAGTGATCTCCCTTGTGTTGTTGTTTTTGTTGGTAGATATTTCGGCAGTGGAAGGGAATCAACTCCTGCATGCAGTTTTTAAAAAAAGAAAGACTGCCCAAGTCAAAATAGGAAAAGCAATATTTGGAAAGTTATTATTTCGTACTGGTAGCAGGAAGAGTTTGGTGTATTGGGTTAATTTTAAGCTATTATTTCCTCTACCCTCTTTTACACACACCTATTTCAGCTGGATTTTTACTTGAAAAAAATGAGCATAATTCCACTTTAAAGAAGCCCAGAATATGTTAATAGGAACCTATTATAGACCATATGAAAATTATGAGGATGTCTAAGCCCCGTAGTGATCTCTCCTGCTAAACTCCTCAAATCTTAGCTGTATTCCAAACAAAAAAAAAAAAAGAGTCCAACCCCCCTCCCCCACAGCTTAAATCTTTGAAAGCTACGTCAAAATGTGATCAGCATGTTCATACCTTAAATTAGTCGTATTAATGGACGATTCACAGGACGATTCCAACAGGCTCTAATAAAATGTTCTACTGATTTATTAAACATAGAAAGACAGACCATTCTGGTGTAGTACCCCTTAAACATGAGGGCCATACATATACAGACGTGATTAAAGCAAAAATCCTAAATAAACAGTTTGACTCTGTTTTACAAGTTCACAACTTCTAAGCCTGAAGCAACTTTGTGAAAGGGTTGTTTCAAATAACTCAGCTCCTAAAGTGCCAATGATATTCATTATCAGTTGAAGGAACTGACAAACTTCTTCAGGGTCTGTCCCCTGGATAAAGTCTCAGGACCTGATGAAATCTCAACTAGGATTCTTAAGGAACTACACCACGAAATAACCCATATCTCTTACATTCATCTTTAAGTTATCTCTGGAATCAGGCACAGTACCAGATGATTGGAAGAGTGCAGTCTCAACCCCTGTCTATAAGAAAGGCCCAGAACATACAGGCCTTTTTCTCTTACTTGTATTGCCTCCATATTGTTAGAGCATATAATAGTCTCTAATATGTTTGGCTTCAGATCCATACACAGTTGTTAAACTCAACTCTTAAGCGTCACACAGGTCTATGACAACCTTGAGAATGGATGGTAAAATAAACAGATGTAATTGCAATGGATTTTAGATAGACTTTCGACAAGGTTGATCATAATAAACTCATATACAAATCGGTTGAGATGCGAATCCATCCTGTGGTCTCACAACGTATAAGGGTGCTTCCAAAATGTTGCTGTATACGGCTGCAATTCAAACACTCTGACTCTTCTATCGGGAATCCATCTAGACTCGGTCTTTGGGTCCATTCTTTTCTTTATGTGTATTTATGACCTTCCAGATACAGTAGAATAAGAGTAAGACTGTTCGCTAATGACACCATAGAGGACGTTACAACATAAATGCAAGGAGTTCTTATCAAAAAAAATATCAATACCAGATACTAAAAACTTAAAGAAAAAGCATAAAATACCTATGCTCGTCCTCAGCTGGAATACTGTTCCACTATCTGGCAATTTTGAAAAAAAAATTCTTTTACATCGAACATGTTGTTACCACATCGAAAATACAAGCAGTGTTTCCCAAATGTTAATATCCCAAAATCGGCAAACATTTTAGCAAAGACGCATACAATCATCAATTCTCTTTTCCACAAAATTCGAGCCCATCTAATATGCGTTGACTATAACCATATCTGATCCCAACAAGGAACCTTAACTATTTAATTCCACACTCTTGGGCCAAGCATCATCTTAAAGGTCCATTACTAAGACCAAATCGAATTTTCTTTTAAATCTGGAATTGTAACGGGCGTCTTCTCAGAAGAAAAAATTTGACATACTGCATTGAATGTGACCATATGAGTTTAACAAAAGAATTAATAAATTATATTTTGCCTTTTCAAAAACGAAAGTAGGTTTTCCAGCTTTTAAATATCTTTGTATTTTTCTAGAAGTCTCCAAGAAAGAGGCTGTAAATAGGTTGTACATAAATAAGCATGCCTATTTTGAATTATAGTTGAAAGAACTTTACTTCCAATGATGTACAACGTATATCTCTGACTGTTTACAACGTGCAATAAAGCGAAAGTAGGACAAAAAGACCACCAGGTCAATCTAAGGAAATACAAAAAACATTCACTCGCTTTTCTGCAGCAGTACTTCAAACAGGGAAATACTCCACGGCTATTGTAAAGCTTTAGAAGCCAGTTTCAAACTGTATTTTCCTCTTACAATTTCAGATTTAAAAGAATATTCGATTTGGTCTTAGTAATGGACCTTAAACTCATTCTTCCCCAGAACTATCTACTTATTTGGAAATGCCTTTTCTAGTCAGAACAGATCATATTCACATAGTTCACATAGCTATAGAGGCCATATTTGATATATAAACACTGTTTCTTAAGGCCCATTTTGTTTGTTTTCCCTATTATGTTTCGTTGTTTTTGTTTCCGGTTCTCGACGAGAGCGAATTCGGCTTATGGATCACATTACTATACTAATAACCCTTTTACTATATACCTTTTGACACTTGTCTGCGCGACTAAACTAAATTAAAATGACATTTTAAGCATAAAATTGAAGAAAAACTATTTTAAGCGCGAACTATACGTAGTGTGCGACGTCATTTTATTGACTTCATCGTATAAACAAGTAGTAACGACCCAGTCAAAAGCGACGTTATCAACGTCATATGTATTTTTATTTAAGGGTCAATTGAATGCACTCTTACAAATAATGCCGCACTGTGCGTATTGCACGTACATACAAGAAAATACGGTTTTGTTTTCTGTCAGGCCGTATTTTTGACAGAATATGTATAGGTATATAATAAAATAGTTAAGAGTATTCTAAGACACTTAAAAATCACACTAAAACACTGTTTGTACATGAATCAGTATTAACACCACATTTTTTTTCATTTGCTTTTTCACAATTCCCCTGCCACTGTATAATTCACATCCTCTATCTTAAAATTTGTGACCAATACATATATTCTTGTAAACTAAGGATAAAACCTTGAATTTATACTTCAACTGACAATGACCTATTTGTAACATTTGACCTCAGAATATTCTTGTTAAATCTTAAGAATTTCGTCTGGTAGGTATATATGAATTTAAACCTGTCCCTGGCAGCGTTGGGAGAAATGGTACCGCATATCATGTTTTAATCGCAGCAACTATATATTATATTAGGGATAGTTTTTACAATACTTCCGGGTGTCTGCACAGAGAAAAGGCGATAATTTTATTCAAATTAAGGATACCCATTTAATAGATTTAAAAAGTACGCATAGTTAGTGAGAAATTCAGTTTCCTTACAATTAGCTACCAAATTGTATGATATAATTAATAAGAGTTGACAATAGTTGCTTTTAATTACGGTAAAAGTACACTAGTATTCGGATCAAACATAAATCCGACATGCAATTAATTATCTAACTATCTCTTACTAATTCGCCTCCAACTTCTTGCGAGCATTATTGCCATGTGTTAATGATAGTTAAAATAAAGTAAGACGCAACAGCTTATATTTACTATGTCGATTCTTCTGCAAACATGGCAAATGTCTGTATAGTAAATTGGCATTAAGGTTTATGTGAAGTGTTTGAAATAGTCCCCAACATGAATTTTGTCCATCAAATTTGTGTACTTTACTAGCAAAATAGCCATATATTTCACGCACCAAAATGTTTGGAAAAGTTAGTACATGTTTCTGTAGTGACTGTTTGGTTAGGAAATGTTGTTTGGGCTTCTTGCATCACATACTTAAGGGACCCAGGGTCTAGTTCTGGCTTCCGTAACTAAATGGTCGTCAGTGCCATATAATGAGAAATAGCAAACTTTTTAATTTAAATATATCTCAAAATTGATTATCATCTGAAAACACCAAACTTTTTTAATTCAAATATCATATCTCAAAATTGATTATCATCTGACATGTGCACAATATACTTATCTAGGTACTCTGAGTAATGAAAAACAATAATAATAGTTCATTGCCAAATGCAAGCAATTCATTTGTTTTTTGACAGTTCTACTTTCACTTTCATTTTGAGATTTTCCACATATTTTAAAACATTCATTGCTTGTTTCAATTTCACTACTCTGACTACCTAGATAATCATATTGTACACATAAGAATTATAACTTTTGGGAACAATTAATTTGAATAAAGGAGTTATGTTATAGGACCAGACGGTGTCTCTCGAACGCGTTCTGTATCTTTCACTATCATACCCGAAACCAAAATTATCTAAACTCTTCTTGGGGCGTCGGTCATATGGATTATCCGGTACCAATGATAAAACTCTGAAATACATACAATTGTATTGTAACAGTATAAGAAAAAATGTGACAGTAGTATAAATGTGCCTGGCAGAAAATTATTTCCCAATGTTTTGTACTTATTTATGTAAAATTGACTGGTAGACCCCTTTGATTAAAGTGTGTTGCAATATCTTCACTCATTTAACTTATTCATGTGATGCCAAATTGAATATAGTATTCTAAACTTGTGTTTACCATCAGGTTTCTTTATTGGAGTGAATGGTCTGGAAATGGATGGCACAGCAGATATAAAAATTATCTTTGTAATTAAGTTATATGCATGCATTTTTTCACCACCACTGTCAATGAAGAATGGCTCAAACTTAACTGATTTTCAAAATTTAGTGGGATAAGGGTGAGACACATGTAAATGGCTAATGATTTCATATACTTTCAGACAATGAAGGTAGCCAGGTGTGTACAGCAAGTGCTGTACTACATTACAGCAGTGATTGGTTGGATTTTAACACCTCTGGTCAATAAAATATTTTCCTGTGTATATGATGGCTCTTCAAGAGTTGTTCCCCCTGTGGAAGATGAGGTCTTACTTCAAAGTGCAGTATCTTTAGCAAGGAAAATACGGTCAAGAGAGGTAATAAGCATCTCATTTTCAATATAGAAATCAGTAACTTTATGTACGAACTTTAACATGCAATCAGTCAGTTGTGTTTTTGCCAATTATTTGGGCTATGTGTGACAACAGGAACCATCTATAAAGTATTAGAGAGTATTCCTGGTGACAATAATGAGACTTTGTGTGTCCCATTATTTAAATTTAAATGAATCAGAATCATTAGTACTGAACAAGTCTTTGGTAGAGTGTCATTAACTCTGTTGGTTAGAAGTGATTCTGCCAGTGCCCAGTGTGTGTCATAAACCGTCTGAGCCTTCACATCTATACAGTTTGATCATGATCTGCACTGTTCACTGTTTAAATTAGTTTTCACTAAGCACCAATTTGAACAATAAATGATACTGTCGGAATTGAAAGGCTGAAGTCCATTTCAGAAATAAGGTTAATGTTTCTCTAGTAGTGAATAGGATTGATCAAGTGGTTATTTTCATTCAGCATGGTTTATATGTTACATATTGTAGGTGAAGGCAGCAGATGTGATGGAAAAGTTCATATCCAGAGTAAAACAGCTACATGAGGATTTGAATACTGCAATAGCTGAAAGATTCTCTGAGGCCCTCAGAGAGGCTCGGGCCTTAGACGAGCAACTAGACCAGAATGCGGGGGATGATAAATATTCTGAGAAAAAGAAACCCTTGCTTGGTGTACCACTGTCTGTTAAAGAGGCATTTGCTGTCACAGGTACAGTGCAAAATACTTTGATATAAAAAGTACCTTTTGTAGTACCAATTGATAGCACTACCACTTAAGGGTCTTGGAATATTGGTAAAATTTAAAACGTTCTTAGCTTTTAACTTTGTATAACCGGTATGAGCTTAGTAACACTAACTGTTTTTATTATGCCCTCGAAGGGTGGCATATTAAAATTCCACCGTGCATCTGCCCTTATATTTTCATGTCCGGGCTGTAACTTTGTCATGCATTGAAGGATTTTAAAATAACTTGGCACAAACATTCAGCACATCAAGACGACGTGTCGTGTGCAATGCCCATGTCCCTACCTCAAAGGTCAAGGTCACACTTGGGGTTCGAAAGTAATAGAATCCTGTATATATACACACATTTGTGTCTGGACTGTAACTTTGTCATGTATTGATTGATTTTAAAATAACTTGGCACAAATGTTTAGCACATCAAGACGACATGTCATGTGCAAGACCCACGTGACACGTCCCTACCTCAAAGGTCAAGGTCACACTTAGTGTTTTAAGATAATGGAATCCTGTATATATACTCATACATTCGTGTCCGGACTGTAACTTTGTCATGTATTGATTGATTTTAAAATAACTTGGCACAAATGTTTAGCACATCAAGACGACATGTCATGTGCAAGACACACGTCCCTACCTCAAAGGTCAAGGTCACACTTAGTGTTTTAAGATAATGGACTCCTGTATATATGCACATATTCGTGTCCAGACTGTAACTTTGTCATGCATTGAAGGATTTTAAAATAACTTGGCACAAATGTTCAGCACATCAAGAGGATGTGTCGCATGCAAGACCCACATCCCTACCTCAAAGGTCAAGGTCATACTCAGAGTTTGAAAGTAATAGAATCCTGTATATATGCACACATTTGTGTCCGGACTGTAACTTTGTGATGTATTGATTGAATATAAAATAACTTGGCACAAATGTTCAGCACATCAAGACGATGTGTCGCGTGCAAGACCCACGTCCCTACCTCAAAGGTCAAGGTCACACTTAGAGTTCGAAGGTAATGGAATCCTGTATATATGCATACATTCGTGTCCGGACTATAACTTTGATTGATTTAAAAATAACTTGGCACTAATGTTCAGCACATCAGTTTAAAGGTAATGGAACATGCATTTAAGGATTTTAGAAATACATGGCACAATTGTTGAGCGCATGGAGAGGACACAGACTGTGAGACACCTCTTTCGGGTCATTCGTCACTTATGAGAGACAACTTTTGTCATTGATATTTAAATAGTATTGTAGGGAAATATTTTTATGTTGTTAAGCATAATTCTTCTTGTGCTGCTGATATTTCACAGTATAAAACAAAGACTAATTCATGTACATATCAAACATACAATCATAAGTAGAATGTTTTAGGGCATATCTTAGACCTTGCATGAAATTTTCCGTACAGTTATTTGAATTTCAAACCGGAAATTTTATTATTAAACAGGGATTTAAAAATGGGAGGCTCTTTTCTAGACCCCGTAACAGGATTTGTTAAACTCTGTAAAGAACTATTATTAAGTGAGATTATTGGGACAGTGTATGATGGTATTAATTAACTAACAGCTTTGAAAAGTTTCAGAATAACAGTTTAGGAATTTTTCAGGAATGCCTAATTCTGGAGGGCTGGTATCCCGAGGATCTTTCCGTGCAGAGAGTGATTGTCCAGTTGTAGGAAGGCTGAGAGAAGCTGGAGCTATACCATACTGTATGACCAATGTTAGTGAATTATGCATGTGGTATGAGTCAGCTAATAGGCTTTATGGACGCTCCAGAAACCCATACAATACAGGCAGAATAGTTGGAGGAAGCTCTGGTAATCATTTTCAAAAATGTTATAAATTGCTGACTGGCTAAAATTTTGCCTGACATGACAGGTACTAATATTCCAAAAGTATTTTGATATTTCTAAAAGTAGTTGAAGTAATTTGTTACTCATGAATATGGTATAAAGTTGCTTTTTATGTATCCACTAGTCCATATGCTACATGTTTGAATATCCATGCAGCTCAGATATTTTATTTAGCATCATTTGCTCATCTTTACTTAAGCATTGCATATAAAACACTTCTCAAATAGTGACACAAATTTGAAACAATACATGTACATAACAGTGAAAGACAGGTTAGGAATCCTGACTTCTGCCATGTAATAGACTAAGCAAACAAAGACATAACACACCAATCAGGCATATATTCCTAAGGAGCTCGAAAAAGTATTTTATGGTATGGTACTTACATGAATGTTTGAATTATTAACAGGAGGTGAAGCATGTAACATAGCTTCTGGTGGAGCAGTTATTGGTATTGGCTCAGATATAGGTGGTAGTATACGAATGCCATCATTTTTTAATGGTATATATGGACACAAACCTTCCAGAGGTAAGTTAATAACTAAGCACTGTGCTACAGAGGACTTCAAATTATAAATACTCAATTTCTATTTCATGAAATATCTCTTTTACATGCAAATTAAGAGGACATATATGTATTCATATGTAAACTTTTAATTTGATTGGCCTCCCCCAGGATTTGGAAAAAATTCAGTCATTTTCATGTTTAGCAAAGAAAATGGTCGCCAATTCAAAATTCCCCCCCCCCCGGGGAAAATTCCCCCCCAAAAAAAAAATATTTTTTTGGGGGGGGGAGGGGAAAAACAAAACCCAACCCGGTGCAACTTTTTTGCGGGCGAGGTCTGGCCCGCCCGCCAGGATTTCAAATTTCTTCCCCATTGTGCGAAAGATGCATTTTTTAGCTGTCATTTGACAATATAATTTATGCCAGTGGCAGGAGAAACCCTGAATGTGTATTCTTGTCAGTTACTCATCAGTACTGACCTGGACAATTTTCACATATGCCAAGTTCTTCCTTCTCACAATAGGTAGCTATTTTAAAGCATTTAGACCTGGTAATCTGATTGGCTAAGACAGATTTAAACATCTCTTAAATCCCTCTTTAATTCTTAATATGTTTGATATTATAATGAGTCAAGGCCTGAGCACAGAACTGGGCAGAACATGGAAAAGGTTTTATAGTCAGGGAGCCAATAGTCAGAGACACATAGTATGGCTACCAGTAGATTTTACTTACATTAATGTTAGATCAGTCTCAGAAAGAACAAGTTTTGCCATTTAAAAAGTAGTTTTTGGCATCTGAACTTGCAAAATAGTACATTTCTATATTTATAGGGTTGGTTCCAAATGATGGCCAGTTTCCGATAGCAACAGGTAAAGATAGAGATCTGTTGAGTACAGGACCAATGTGTAGATACATGCAAGATATCCTTCCAATGTTGAAAATAATGTCAGGTTCTAACAAACAGGCAAATCTGGAGAGACAAGTATGTCATTACAGGAAAGCTTTTTTATTAGCTCGACTATTCGGAGAATATGGAGAGCTATTACAGTCACTTGTGTGTCGGCGTCGGCGTCGGCGTTGCTTCTTTGGTTAAAGTTTTGCCTGCTAAGTACTATCATGCACATATCTCAGTAACCACTTATGATATTGACTTGAAACTTTGTTCATGTCTTTAGGGGTGTCATACAATCAAGGCAGATAACTCTTGAAAAAATTTAGTACAAATTATGGCCCTTGTTTGACTTTGAAAATTTGGTTAAAGTTTTGCCTGCTAGGTACTATCATGCACATATCTCAGTAACCGCTTATAATATTGACTTGAAACTTTGTTCATGTCTTTAGGGGTGTCATACAATCAAGGCAGATAACTCTTGAAAAAATTTAGTGCAAATTATGGCCCTTGTTTGACTTTGAAAATTTGGTTAAAGTTTTGCCTGCTAGGTACTATCATGCACATATCTCAGTAACTAATATTGACTTGAAACTTTGTTCATGTCTTTAGGGGTGTCATACAATCAAGGCAGATAACTCTTGAAAAAAATTTAGTACAAATTATGGCCCTTGTTTGACTTTGAATATTTAATTAAAGTTTTGCCTGCTAGGTACTATCATGCACATATTTTAGTAACCACTTATGATATTGACTTGAAACTTCGTTAATGTCTCTAGGGGTGTTACACAGTCAAGTCAGATAACTCTTGTATAAATTTAGTACTAATTATGGCCCTTGTTTGACTTTGAAAATTTTGATTAAAGTTTTGCCTGCTAGGTACTATCATGCACATATCTCAGTAACCGCTTATAATATTGACTTGAAACTTTGTTCATGTCTTTAGGGGTGTCATACAATCAAGGCAGATAACTCTTGAAAAAATTTAGTACAAATTATGGCCCTTGTTTGACTTTGAAAATTTGGTTAAAGTTTTGCCTGCTAGGTACTATCATGCACATATTTCAGTAACCACTTATGATATTGACTTGAAACTTTGTTAATGTCTCTAGGGGTGTTATACAGTCAAGTCAGATAACTCTTGTATAAATTTAGTACTAATTATGGCCCTTGTTTGACTTTGAAAATTTGGTTAAAGTTTTGCCTGCTAGGTACTATCATGCACATATTTCAGTAACCACTTATGATATTGACTTGAAACTTTTTTAATGTCTTAAGAGGTGTCACACAGTCAAGACAGATAACTCTTGTTTAAATTTAGTGCAAATTATGGCCCTTGTTTGACTTTGAAAATTTGGTAAAGTTTTGCATGTAAGGTACTATCATGCACATATCACAGTAAACACTTATGGTAGTTATATCAAACCTTGCAATAGTGTTCAGGGTAAATTTTGTATCAAACAATTAATTTACCAAAAATTAAATCTATAGTTATAGATTTTGACTTTTTTATGATTCAACTTTCCTAGTTTATACTTAATAGTTAGCAGAATTTTGTTTTGCTATTATACTGATAAAAGTTTTGTTTTATTAGCAAACACCCACAATAGTCGAGCGTGCTGTCTTATGGACAGCTCTTGTTCAATGATATCTTCAGTGTATATCCAAGTTGAAAAGTCCAGTCACTAATTGTTAAAAAAAGCATGTTAAACTGTAAACTTTTGTCAATTCTCTATCCTCTGGTTGATGAGAGCTTTCTAGATTTCAGACCAGAATTATGTAGACTGAAATAATGTAGACTTTGGTATAATTTCATGCATGGACCAGGTTTTAAATTCATTTGGTTTATGTCTCTGATACTCTGTTTCACTAGTTAGCACAGAAAACGTCACGTTTTCCCCTGGATTTTCATAATTTGTGCATATATCAGACAGAATCTTCATAAAATGCTTCAGTGGTTAAAATAAGTGTTGTTTTTAAATATTTTTTGTCACCCAAACATGAAAAATGTGTCTGAATGTGAATTTCAAGTGCAACTGGTAAGTAACAGAGATACCCTAAGCACCCTTTGAATGACAGGAGACAAAAAGAATTGCTTATGACCAGAAGATTTAGCCAAAATGTAACTGGGCTTTTACTGTTTCATGACACTACATCACAGTTTATGTATTTGTAGATTCTTTGTGTATTTGAATATACCAGAACTATCTCTAATTATAGGCATTATAAAACCAGAAGAATTAAATATTTGTCGTATTTGGCAATAGATTGAACTGTAGTTAGCAGTTTTTTGTTACATAGGTTGATGTGTCACAGCTATGTATCTATAACATAGTGGATGATGGTGGAAGCTTGCTTGTGTCTAATGTTGATCCACAGCTCAAACAGGCTCAAGCCAAGGTTTGTATGTTTTTCTTTCAGTGATAAGCAGAGACTCGTTTAAACCTGGGTGAAGTCTGCTGTAATCATAGAAGCTACGTAAATCTTTTCCTATAGTTAAGAGACATTCTTTAAACTTCCTGTTTAGTTAATCTGGAACATGTTTTTATTATATACCTATAAATATTCTGTCAAAAATACAGCCTATATTCAACCATCAAATACGGCCTGACAGAAAAAATATTGTATGTACGTGCAATACAAATAGCGCGGCATAATGTGTAAGAGTGCTTTAATTGGCCCACAAATGCACATGGCGTTAATAACGCCGCTTTTGACTGGGTCGTTACTATTTGTTTATATGATGGCGCCAATAAATTGACGCCGCACACTACGTATATTTCGCGCTAAAAAGGGTTTTCTTCAATTGTATGCTTAGTATGTCTTTTAAATTTAGTTTATCGCGCGACAAGTGTCAAATGGTATATAATAAAAGGGTTATTGTATGTAATGTGATCCATAAGCCGGATTGGCCTCGCCGAGGTCGGATCAAACTCGTGCTACGCCTCGTATGATCCGGCCCGACTCGAGCAAATCCGGCATGCTGGATCACGTTACTACACTAATAACCTATTGTATTGATCTCCACTTTCACAATTTCTGTGTATTATGTCATAAGCAGCTAGTGATTGACTTCCCTGGAAGTTTTTCTCAAGATTTACCAGACTGGCAGCAAGTTTGCCTTTGCCACCAGTGCAGATTATGATCAGCATGTATATCCATGCAGTCTGATCATGATCTGCTCTGATTGCTATTTAGGTATTAAACTTTCAGTAAGCACCCCTTTAAACAAGTAATGGTAATGTCCAAATTCAAAGATTGACACGCCTATTTAAGGAATTTTAGCTGGGTAAGGATTGAATTAATACGCCTATATACTTCATTTATATAAGACAGTTAAAAATAGGCTGTTTAGTGCAAAATGGGATTGGAAATGCTATCTAGAAAGTATCAGTTCTCTAAATTGTACTTGAATAATTAAAAGTATGTTCCACTCTATTCAGTCATACATGTACATGAATGCATCTCATTCAGTAGATTGGAGTGGAGGTAAGAAGGATTTTCGTTATTTCACAGATCAAAAACTTTTTTATCATTTTGTATAGAAAGTATGTAAACCTACATATTTGGAAAGGTAATGATATACATCTTTTTATGCCCCCAAAGGATGGCATATTTAAATCGCACCGTCTGTCTGTCCGTCTGTGCGTCCAGCCTTTCATTGTTCCGTGTCCGGGCTGTACCTTTGTCATGCATTGAAGGATTTTATAATAACTTGGCACAAATGTTCAGCACATCAAGACAATATGTTGCATGCAAGACCGACGTCCCTACCTCAAAGGTCAAGGTCACACTTAGAGTTTGAAGGTAATGGAATCCTGTATATAATCACACATTCGTGTCCGTTCTGTAACTTTGTCATGCATTGAAAGGTTTTAAAATAACTTGGCACAAATGTTTAGCACATCAAGACCATGTGTCGCGTGCAAGAGCCACGCCCCTACCTCAAAGGTCAAGGTCACACTCAGAGTTTATAGGTAATGGAATCCTGTATATTTGCATACATTCGTGTCCGGATTATAACTTTGGCATGCATTGATTGATTTTAAAATAACGTTGCACAAATGTTCAGCACATCAAGCCGACGTGTGGCGTGCAAGACCCACATCCCTACTTGAAATGTTCAGCACGTCAAGACAATGTGTAGTGTGCAAGAACAACGTCCCTACCTCAAAGGTCAAGGTTACACTTAAAGTTTAAAAGTAATGGAATACTGTATGCATGGTATAGGTAACTCTGTCATTCATGGAAAGACTTTAAAATTATATGGCACAATTTTTGAGCACATGGAAAGGACACACACTGTTAGACACCTTTTTCGGGGGCATTTGTCACTTGTGAGGGACAGCTCTTGTTCTGCTTGAGAAAGATTTATACTTGGATTAATTTTATATCTCTTGCCAAATTAGTTTTATGCTGTAATATGTTATGTGATAGGGGATAAAATCCCCTTGTGGTTTGGATTCAAATAAGCATAGGCATCAGTGCAGTCCAGTCCAGCCTGAACCCATACTGTTGGCTTGTCCATCAATGACAACCTGTAGTATTGTAGCTAATGTAATTATATTCATATTCCGCAGTGATAAAACTTATTTCTCTTACTATGATTAGTAACAAAGTAAACTTTGGTTTTTGCACAGCAGGGCTCAGTTAAAAAGTCTTGATTTCTGTTGATGAAATTATTAATCTTTGTTTAGGTTGTACATTATTTGGAGACTTCAGTTGGTGCCAAGGTGAAGACCATTACCTTGCCGAAGTTCAAGTACGCAGTTGACATGTGGGCAGCTAAAATGACAACATCTGGCGGGACAACATTCTGCGAGTATATGGGATACGAGGGAGCCCCCATCAACCCATATTTAGAATTTCTCAGGTGGTGTATTGGAATGTCAAAACACACATTACCTGCTATTGCTCTTGGTTGTGTTGAAAAACTGGACCATTTATTACAGGGTGTCTCTCGGAAAGCTCTTCAAAGTTTTGAAAAAATGGAAACTGAGATTAATGAACTATTAGATGAAAACAGTGTTCTAATTTATCCATCCCATCCTAAAATAGCTCCATATCATAATCAGCCATTACTGTATCCCTTCAACTGGGCTTACACGGGTCTGTTTAATACTCTTGGTCTACCAGTGACTCAGGTCCCACTGGGTTTGAGTAAAGAAGGATTACCAATGGGTGTACAGATTGTTGCGGGGATGAATCAGGATGTGGTTTCAATAGCAGTTGGTCAGGCACTTTCGTATGGTCAGGTTGCTGGCTGGGTGAATCCAGGAACCAATGCTTTCTAGTCAAGTAGTCCTTTTTAAATTGTGATTAATACCAGTCAGAAAATTCCTGTTACCAGGAACAGTTTTAAGATTTGCATTGTTATAAACCATCTTAATAGTACTTTTATATTAGAGAAATGACTACACAAGTTTAAGAAGGTTTTTACTCCTAAAGAAAAGAATAATTCCTAAGTATCGACCAAAATATTTGAATATGTGTTAAGAAATTAATTCCTATTGAATGCCATGTTAAGCCATAAAAATCAAAGCATTCCGTGTGTTTAATTCATCTGTCTTGACCATGTTTATCTGGGGCTATTTTGAACGGTACTGTAACTTAAATAGACGAAAACAGTATTTCTTAAAAGAAGGCTTTACGGCCGAAACAACAAGTGGATAAATGTGTAAATTATAAGTGTGTTCGTTTTCTTTTTCTGTGTTATTTTAGATAGAAACCAGCAATGCATACAACAATTCCTTTAAGTTTATATCAGACATCTGCTTTTGAAATAGTTGATATAAAACATATGCTTTTGAAATAGTTGATATGAGACATGCTTTTGAAATAGTTGAACTGTTGATATGAGACATATGCTTTTGAAATAGTTGATATGAGACATATGCTTTTGAAATAGTTGATATAAGACTATGCTTTTGAAATAGTTGTTATGAGGCATGCTTTTGAAATAGTTGATATCAGACATACTTTTGAAATAGTTGATATGAGACATGCTTTTGAAATAGTTGATATGAGACATGTTTTTGAAATAGTTGATATGAGACATATGCTTTTGAAATAGTTGATATAAAACATAGGCTTTTGAAATAGTTGATATAAGACATAGGCTTTTGAAATAGTTGATATCAGACATGCTTTTGAAATAGTTGATATCAGACATGCTTTGAAATAGTTGATATCAGACATGCTTTTGAAATAGTTGATATCAGACATATGCTTTTGAAATAGTTGATATCAGACATGCTTTGAAATAGTTGATATCAGACATGCTTTTGAAATAGTTGATATCAGACATGCTTTGAAATAGTTGATATCAGACATGCTTTTGAAATAGTTGATATCAGACATATGCTTTTGAAATAGTTTAAGCCATGATACAGTTATGCATGTTATTTAATGACAAAAATAATTCCTGCTGTGCCATCCATTTCCAGACCATTCTGTTTAAGGACCCTGATTTACTGTAACAGATATGTCTCTCTTTGGTTTCTAACATATTAAAAGTAATTTGTTGTGGACAGCATTGAACAAGACTAATCGTATTTATAATTGATTCATTCTAAATGTTATTAATGTAATATTGCTTCAAATTATCATTTTTGAAAGAAAACATGATGCCTTTTATATTCTTACTTATCTTTTTTGTCATATGTAGCTTTCACTATAACTTTGGTCGTATTCCAGTATCATCTTAAATGACTTCTTGAATATCTTACCTTGAATTAAAAACATTCAGTTATTATAACTGAATCAAAATTCAAAGATTGTGTTTAATTGCATTATCACTATAAGCTACCAGGTGTATATTTACTGTCGCAAGATTTATAAATTTCAAAATATGCCACAATGCACACTCTCGTTTTGAAATTTTCTTAAAGTGACATTATGCGCATCTTACTGCACATAGTGTATTTTTGGTGACAATTTTATAAATGCAATTTTTGGTTGCTGTGCATTTAAATGTGTTCAATTAATGATTATGCCGCATTAGTATTTGAAATTGGTGCTTTAGATATAAAAAAATTGGACTGATAAAATGATAGTTGATTGTGTCGTTGTTGATGTTGGTAGAGATTTCAGCAGTGGAAGGGAAGCAACTCCTGCATGCAGTTGTTCTTTTCTTAAATTGACTCTCCCAGTCAAATAAGAAAATCAATATTTGGAAAGTTTCATACTGGTAGCGGGAAGAGTTTGGTGTATTGGGTTAAAAGCTATTATTTCCTCTATGCTTTTGTACAGACACCATTTTCAGCTGGATTGTTACTTGAAAAAAAATGCGCATAATGTCACTTTAAGGAAACTGTAAATTTTTTCGCAAAATCTTAAGATCTGACATAAGAGGCTATTTGAGTATGGCCTCAGATCTAACTGTTTCCAAAGTGCAATTTATCATCTTGGGCATTTAAAGCATGCTTCAACAGTATTTTAGTTATTTCCAGTTTTATCTGACCATCATTTCTGAGAAGGGCCTTTACTATACACTTTGGTAAGAAACTGCAAACTTTGTGACGTTAAGAGTTGAGTAGTTAACTTATGAACACTTCCCTTTTAAAACCCATTGATTGATGTTGCTGTCTGAAATAGCTGTTTAGCTGCAGTTTGCTGCTTCCATGTCTTCTATAACAATGAAGTTTTAGGGCAAAATCTGTGTACCTGGTCTATTCAAAGCACTAGGCATATTTATGTAAGACCTAATTTTCTGTTGGCTTTATGCTCACAAAAATAGTGTCGTTCTGTGAGTATGCTGTGTTTAAATGCGTCTAACTTTGTGATAGCAAAACCAACTGTGGTGAAATTTTAGGTGTTCATGGCTACTTTAACAACTTGTAAGCACGTATTTCTGTAAAGCCCTGTTATAAGCAATTTAAGTCTTAGAGATTTCACTAAGCACTCTTCAGAGTGGCCTTCAGAATTTTAGCACTGGCATAAGGCGCTAATTTATACTCTCAGAAATTTCAATATTACCAAAAGTGGGAACAGTACAATAATGAATTTTTTGTTCTTCATTGTATAAAGTGAGAACTGTTCTGACAGTCCCTGTCAAAACTTGATAACTCGCCAATCTGTAAGTTTCATTATTTATCTCTATATGCTTAAGAAATTTTCTCCTTCCTTTTTTCTAAGCATTAATTGCTAAGATTCAGAATCTAAGTACCAAAATCTAATGCAATATAGCAATTGTTGAAGGTAGTATAACTATGGAGCAAGTGTTACATTGATGAGCAGTGTTATCTTTCTATAGATATATACTGGCAAATCTTGTTTTAAAAAAATTACAAAAAAAATTACAAAAAGTCTAATTTATGTTGTACATTATTGTATGTGTACTTTTAGTGAATGAGAGTTGAACATTATAAAACTGATTCTACTTGTGTTTGATGTTGAATTTGCAATTAAAATAGGTATAAATATGTGTAATGTGCTGTTGTAATGTGTATATTTAATTTTAAATGCTATAATGGAAAGCATTCCAGTGTTATTTTTTGTCAGAAGCTCCCATTAATAATCTCATAGCTTCTGACAATTTTATCAGAAGCTGTGTGATTACAACCAGAAAAATACCGGTCTGGAGTTTTATGTTGAAATGTTGAAAACAACAAAATATTCAGAGTTTAACTTTGTGATATTTAAAGTTGATTTCCTAGATACAATTTAATCTTCTGCTAAATAAACATAATACAGGCTATGGTGTAATGTGATTGGGACATTGTTTAAAGGAATAACTTGATAACATATTCTATCATCACAAGTTGCAATGGTACAGTGCCACAATTTGCAAGATATTACAGGAAATCATGTTTAAGTTTCGTAAGTTTGAAATACAAGACATGGCACCAAAAAAATTGTTACAGTGGCACTTTTTAATTACTGGCAAATGGGAGACACTCAAAATCCCCTTGGTCATAATCCTCTTGGTCCAAAAATGGCATAGTAGTTGTAATCCCCTTGATGGATTTTACATTTTAATTTCAAATTTTTTTTTTTCAATCATTCCCTATAGTAAAGTTAAACTAGAGACGAAAAAAACATTCAGTAATTTTTTTTATTCAATATATGCTTTTCCACTTGTAAAATTCATCAAGGGGATTATGACTACTTTGCCATTTTTGGACGAGGGGGATTATGACCAAGGGGATTTTGAAGTACACTCCTGGCAAATAGATCTTATTGCAGCCCTATTCAAGACATTTTCATAAAAAGATGTTTGTCATTTTGTGTTCTTACACATTGTCCTCAAAGCAAATCACTTACACTTGTCATAATTTGTGCATGCATGCATCTTACTAAGTAGCCCCTTCATGTAAAATGCTAATTCTGTGATGTTTACTTGGAAACAGTTGTTACTATTGCAATCAAGCGAGGACTGTTTCTGTGAACTCAAATGCAATTCAGGTATTTGTTATTGAGATAGTTGGAAAGTAGACTTAAGCTTTGACGTTCTAACTGACATCTTTATGAAGTACAGGAAGGGTTGGCTCTTAATATTGGCTTACTGATCCACTTCCACTCCTCCAATGTACGGAGAGTTGACTGATGATTATATATGAAAGTGTGTGCTGTTGTGCTTCAATTTATGCAGTATTCAGTTTCTGTAAGAAGATAAGCTCTGACTAGGGTAAATTTCTAGGACATTTTTGTCAAAATTTGGTTCATAATATGATGAAAAATGGCAATGTACTTTACTTGGACAGTTTAAAGCTTTTAAACCGCATGATCACACTGCCATCGCTACAGATCAGGTAGGACATCCGGGAGTTCTACTGATTTGTGCACATGCATCCACATTGCCATTGCTCTTCGAAGTTAAAACAAGAGTTCCAATTAGATAACTCTGTATTTTGACCATAACCGATTTTAAACTTCTAATCTTAGTGAAAGCCACACTTCAAATTTTTGTGAAAGGAAGCTGTCCTCATTACTGAAATGCTCGTGTGGTCTTTCAGACCCCTGTAAGATCATGGCCACATACAAATGTACTTACAACCCTGGAAACGAAATTGTATTGCAGGAAAGAGGAGCTAAGATAGCTAGGCCAGTACTTCAATTGCTGTGACCGGGCTGACGACATAGACCATGAATTTAGAAGGAGATATAGGTCAGAGAACACGGCTTATAAATGACAGCTGAATTAAGTATCCTTCGTTACATCTTATTGTCTCCAGACAGACTAAATATTTGTTAGTCCCCAACTAGTCATACGGCAAACTATCCACGCTGTTATTTTGTTGAATACCATTGCATGTAAGGTATAATTTTAAAACAAACATGACAAAAGTACATGTATTTGGCGACTAATTGGCACTCTATATTTACGCGGAGTTTATTGAATCAATATATATGATTTGAGCTTTATGAATATGGCAGCAGCGGCTGAAGAGACGTTTTAAATACGTTCATTACAATTAAAGTGGCATTATGCTTATCTTACTTCACATAGTGTATTTTTGGTGACAGTTTTATAAAAGCAATTTTCGGTTGCTACAGCACATGCATTTAAATGTGTTAAAATAATGATAATGCCGCATAAGTATTTGAAGTTGGTGCTTTAGAAATAAAAAAATGGACTAATAAAATAATAGTTCCTTCCTTCGCAGTGATCCCGCGGCTTGTGTTGTTGGTAGAGATTTCGGCAGTGGAAGGGAAGTAACTCCTGTATGCAGTTTTTTTTTTAAAGACTTCCCCAGTCAAAATAGGAAAAGTAATATATGGAAAGTTATTATTTCGTACTGGTAGCAGGAATAGTTTGGTGAATTGGGTTAAAAGCTATTATTTCCTCTACCCTTTTTTACACACACCTATTTCAGCTGGATTTTTATCTGACAAAATGCACATAATACCAAACACATAAATTCTTTTTGCATAGAAAACGTCTACAATTCAAAGTAAGGTAGGGCATCCTCATATTTGTGAAGTATGTCTGTCGTGGCCAGGATTTTACAATAATAAGAAGGGACATTTTGAGCCGCAGTCCCAACCAGTCCGTCTTTGCTATGTTGAATTTAGGTACCGTATACCCATAGGTGTATTTCGTATTTTTCGTCAATATGACCCGTTTCTGTACACACTGGCACACCTGATAACGTTGAAGGTCGTTAGTTATTATACATGAGTTAATAACTTGTAAATTTAGCTGAGACAGTTCTTACCATAGAGTGTCGTTTATTATTTGCGACAGTAAAGCAGGAGAAAATACCAAGTAGTAATTAATCCGCACAAAACAATTATTTTAAGTCTTACCTTTCTTTATTGATGTCCCTGTTGGCGAAATATCTACTGATTTTAATAGAATAATCCGGTTTGTGTAGAAAACAAAGTTTTGTTTTTTTTTCTTAATTTTCCATTTTCTTATTTTGCCTAATTTTTTGTTCTTCTTTAAGGTTTGAAATGAAAGTGGAAATTTTGCGGCCTCCCAGACTGTGGTAAACTCTATTAAAGTGCATGTCACATATCGGTTGGAAATTCCGCCGTGTTTACCAGTTTGAATATAGATCAGAAATATGCAATGAACCGTACCTTCGCTTTACGCTCTTTGAGATATAACGGTAAATACCGAGGAAAATCGTTGAGGGTCAGACTGAAATGTTGATTAACTATATGAAGAAGGCATATTGTTGACTATATTTCCCGTAAAACATAATGTAAAGCGTATTTTCTGACTAGCTAACTTAGCAACGTTAACTAAGTGTGCTCTTGTATTGAGTGGTGACCAGTCGGTTTCTTCTGAAAATATTGATCTTATATTGAATTAATCACAAATAGGTATCCCTAAAATCCGAAACTTTGGCATGTAATACGAAATCAGTTTTTATGCTTTATCCGAGTATACAAGTAAACACGACAAAAAATAGCCATTAGAAAGGAAAATGTGATATCTTCATGAAATATTGCAATAAAAGGAATCCTTTCGAATCGTACTTGCTAGGTAATCGATTTTTAGAGTTTTTAATGAACAAATGTTCGACAGTCCCTTTGCTCGTGACGTCGGCCAAAATGTAGCTCCTTAAACATGAGTTCTTGGCAAAGATTTTTATTTCGGACTAGTTAACTGATTCAGAGAATGTATAAGTAAATAACCTGATATTGCGCAGCTAAAATAAATATACATTAAACATAAATATATATCGAAAGTGAAAACATCTATTTCACTTCCTTATATCAATTCGTCGAACCGACCTACGCATACGATAAATGACAACTTGAAGGTGATATTAGTGTAATATATCGCATTCATATCATGCATAATTTTACATTAACATAAATTATTATTAAATTTTACTTTATTATCATAGTAGGCTTCCTCTTATCAACATGTAAATCTTGGCATCAAAAAGAGATGTACGCTTGAAATGCTCTCAAAAACATTTTACTGCGGAAAAGCAAACATTTGGAGTACGTATATTTGTCAAAAAAGTTAGATCTATATGCGCAGTCTGACAAAGCAGGTAGTTATGTGGTAAGAAATGACGTTCTATGCCAAAAAACGTTTATGCAGAGTTCTATCTTCAACATTATGCGATTTTACAAAACATGTAGTGATAAGGAGGTAATTATAAGGAGTGTTGAAGGTCGTCAATGTTATATTCTGTGCAAAGGGGCAAGGAACGCTTGAATTGTTTTAAAAATAGTATACAGGTCCAACGCGGTTTCTACGAGTGAATCGGGTCTTATTCTATCCAAATCTTCTTAAATAATTTAAAAGCAAATCGCCGTGACAATTTTTACAATGATATAACCTTACCAAGCCGGCGACCAATCATTGTAAACAAGAAGTCAGGGTAGCGATTTCTACAATCGAATTGTGTCTTAGACGTGACGTACACTATCAAACACTACATGAATCATTTAAAAGCAAATCGCTGTGACAATTTTTACAATGATATAAACTTACTTACCAAGTCGGCGACCAGTCATCGCTTCCTCGACTTTTTGTCGGACCTTTGAGTCGGTTCCCTTGTCTTTACATACTAGATGTATGTTAAAAAATAAAATATGCCTAGCCCATTTGATTCAGTGACAACATCAAATCTCCTGCTTAGGAAGCTACATGTATTAACGTTTTATTATGTTATTTCATATTGCCCCGTTCACTTTGCCTCAGAGAGTTCGTTCAGTATTCTACGGTACTGCACGACGTTGGCAAGAGAGGGCGGCCCTAATGATCAGCTGTACGGACTACATTTTGTATTTAATTTGTTTGCACACATCGTTTTAATGAGATTTATATGTGGAAGTTTGACAGTTTTTTTTTACAATTAAATAAACTATGGTCTTAAAATAAAAAAGAAACTTTCATCATTTTCAAATAGATGTAAAAGATTTTTTGATTTTTTAAAGTGGTTCGAATTTTTTAGGGCACGCAATACCAGTTCTGGTTACGAAAGTTACTGGTATGTAGATCAGCCAAGTGTTGATAAAGAAAAGGAATGCTGTTTTGCATGTAGTCATAAGAAAGAGAAAACCTTTATAGGAAAGAATAACAAGTTGATTTTTTTACATTTCAAAGTACAACTGCATCCGTAGGAAAAGTCTTGCGTTTTTCAAAGCTAGATGGCGGATGGCAACTAAAATTTCTTACCATACAATTGACGTCAACGTTTCTTCTAATAAATGACGTCAAGTATTATAGAATTATGGTAGAATAGTACGCTACTTGTCTGACAAATTTCAAGATTCATTTATTGTTGTTTGGTAACAGAATGTCATTTTGTTAACATTTTCAATATGAAAGTATATAATAAAAAGGTTATTGAACATGTGTGGCGAAATATTACTTGGAACTTGTTGATTTGGCGTAACTCGCAAACTCGTTGTCCCCGCCAAATCAACTCGTTCCATGTAATAGACTTAGTTCACCATACAAGTTCAATTACCTATAATACTGTGATTGTGCGATGCCCTTCGCTTCTTGCAATTTAGATTCTCTACAAAGACAGACGTTTTATTTCCCAAAGCAGATATATCTGAACAAATTAACCTCCCTAGAGCAACAACCTCTCCTCAACAAACAAAAAATGATTTTCCCTTTGGTGTTGTTCTAGAGAGGTTATACTGTATAATGAGATGTAATGGCTTGCGACTCGCAAAACACCTGCCTCTGAAGAATAATCAGATTGAAATATCTCGTTATAGTGGGAATCATTAGCAGCTAACTGTAGAATTATATAAATTGAAACTAAATCGAAAATGCATTTTAATTAACACATGCATCAGAGTGATGCAAATCTAAATAGCCAGGTTTATATTCAATATTTAAATTTTGTTATACGAGTTTTTTATGTCTACAAGATGTACTTTGTTGTTGTTAAAACTGATATTCTTGATTCAGGGTTTTACCAGGATCTTAATTTAGTTTCAGAATAACAGAACAACATGAAAGCCTGTGCCATATGGACTTAATTGTTTTGCTCAAAGGAACCTTTGAAAATGAAGAAAATCATATCAAAAACCCTTTTAGAAATTTGAATTAATTTGCTATAGTCAGTTTTTCTTGACCTTTCCTTAGCCACTGATTATTATATACCTGTGGGCTCAAAATAATAGATCCATGTTTCATCACCAATGAGATCATAGTCTCCTTTCATCAGCCATTTTTGTACACTTCCAAAAGGTCTTTGCAACATTTCACCTACTTTGCCTTTTGCTCTTTGGTAAGAAGGTCGGCTACCCAACATGCACATACATGTACCTTTGTTAGGGCACCCTACACAAGGTAGGTCTCAAATATAAACAGTGGCTTCAGCAGGAAAAGAATCACCATAAACATTTTAACTTCTGTGTACCTGGTCTATTCAAAGCACTAGGCATGCGCATGTAAGACCTAATTTTCTGTAGGCTTCACTTTGTTATAAGCAAGTCTTAGTGATTTCACACTGGCATCAGATACTAATTTATACTCAAAGAAATTTCAGTCTCAGTGGGAGTAGAATAATGAATTTGTTATCTTCATTATGTAAAGTGATAACTATTCTTTTTTCATAGACTTACTGTATATATTTAATATAACATTTAAGCAAGATCCGCATACCAAAACATTCGTTGGGTAACTACACCCCAATAAATCTGTAGAACCACCTTAGTCACACCCAAAAATTCTCTTTTTTATATGCATAATGTGTTACTTTATAGCCGAAAATTGCTCCAGTAGGACATCGACCCCCGTCTGTAGGATTTATATTTGCTCTCTCTCGCCACTGCAGTTCTATTTATGGCACGACAAAGGAAGACAACAACAAAGCTGGATTGAACATGTCTGACTCCTGAAGAGCCAGACGATTTATTAAAAAGCACAAATTAATATCAAAATTTACTAAGTATTAAACAGAAAAATTAATACGAGATGTATTACATGACGTGACACGTAGTTGGACAAGCCAAAAGTCCACAAGAAAAAAGGCAACCAAGCAGGTGGGTGATGGGGAAGGACGAGGAAAAGCTAAAATTCTCGGTAGAAACGTCTTTTGCATTCGTCATTTCTTTTGCAAGGGACGCCATTACATCAAAACGAGGCTGGAATATTAATTAGGTTGGTAGGTCTAAGACTACTAAAATCGTATATAGGTAAAGGTACTAAATGTCACCTGCTCGGTACTACCAGGAACGTAGAATATACGTTGATTGTACGTTCCTGGTACTACACTGACTTAGCAAATATTAATCACTTTATGCCGTTACACTATATAAATTATTATTTTTTGTTTACATTCTGTCAATAAGTTCAATATTTTCAGATAGCATGCATATAGGACATCGTAAAACTAATCAGAAAATTCATTACCTATTTTTTGTTATGCTCATCCATTGTACTTTCGATTTCAATTCTAGAAAACTTTAGTTTTCAAGTTTCAAGTTTATTGGCAAAATCAGCAAAATAAGTTGCCTTTGGCCAGTGCTACCAATCATTTTGGACCAATCAGAGACCACAGATATCTAATAGGTCCATAAATTCCATACATAAATTGGCTGGTTCCAAGTCCCACCGATTTAGTGAAGTCATACCTTAAGAAGTTTTCTCCTTCTTGTTTTCTAAGCGTTAATTGCTAAGATTCAGAATCTAAGAAGATTCTACCAAAACACATTCTAACGCAGTACCGATGTAACGTCGTTTCTGATTGGTGACGTCGTTTAAATTTGCGACTATTAAATAGCGTTTATATAGTCGCAAAATTCAAACGGCCTTTTAATTATCGCATTTTAGACACATTGTGCGTTAGAAAAGGGATAACTATTTAGTGATTTTGATATTTGCGACCGTATATACGGTTTTAATGGTCGCAAACAGTTTTAACAGCTCCGGCTAACGCCGTCGCCGTTAAAAATATTTGCGACCATTAAAAACCGTATATACAGTCGCAAATATCAAAATTACAAAACAGTTATTCCTATATTCTAACGCAGTACCGATGTGACGTCGTTTCTGATTGGTGACGTCGTTTAAATTTGCGACTATTAAATAACGTATATATAGTCGCAAAATTCAAACGGCGTTTTAATTATCCCATTTAGACACATTGTGCGTTAGAAAAGGGATAACTTTTTTTGATTTTGATATTTGCGACCGTATACACGCTTTTAATGGCCCCAAACCCCCCTCGCAACCGTTTTATTTCCCCCCCCCCCCCCCCCCGCCGTTAAAAATATTTGCACCATTAAAAACCGTATATACGTCCCAACCAACCCCCGCAATACAAAATTACAAAACATTTTTCCCCTTCCCCCCCCCCCCCCCCCATGTAACGTCGTTTCGAGTGCGTCGTTTGAATTGCACTATTAAATAACGTATATATAGCCCAAAAATACAAACGGCGTTTTATACGCATTTAAAAATTGGATAACTATTTAGTGATTTTGATATTTGCGACCGTATATACGGTTTTAATGGTCGCAAACAGTTTTAACAGCTCCGGCTAACGCCGTCGCCGTTAAAAATATTTGCGACCATTAAAAACCGTATATACAGTCGCAAATATCAAAATTACAAAACAGTTATTCCTATATTCTAACGCAATACCGATGTGACGTCGTTTCTGATTGGTGACGTCGTTTAAATTTGCGACTATTAAATAACGTTTCTAACGCAGAACCGATGTAACGTCGTTTCTGATTGGTGACGTCGTTTAAATTTGCGACTATTAAATAACGTATATATAGCCGCAAAATTCAAACAGCGTTTTAGTTATCGCATTTAGACACACCGTGCGTTAGAAAAGCGATAACTATTTAGTGATTTTGATATTTGCGACTGTATATTATAGGAATAACTGTTTTGTAATTTTGTTATTTGCGACTGTATATACGGTTTTTAATGGTCGCAAATATTTTTAACGGCGACGGCGTTAGCCGGAGCTGTTAAAACTGTTTGCGACCATTAAAGCCGTATATACGGTCGCAAATGTCAAAATCACTAAATAGTTAACCCTTTTCTAACGCACAATCTGTTTACCTGCATCAATTAAAACGCCGTTCGATATTTGCGACTATATATACGTTAATTATTAGTCGCAAATTTAAACGACGTCACCAATCAGAAACGACGTTACATCGGTACTGCGTTAGAAACGGTTTTTAATGGTCGCAAATATTTTTAACGGCGACGGCGTCGCCGTTAAAAATAGTTTAACCATTAAAAACCGTATATACAGTCGCAAATATCAAAATTACAAAACAGTTATTCCTATAATGCAGTATAGCAATTGTTGAAGGTAGTATAACTTTATGGAGCAAGTGTTACATTGACGGGCAGTGTTATCTTTCTATAGATATTGCTGAATATCAAGATACTGGCAAATCTGACAGAAAATGAAAATAAGTCAAATTTATGTTGTACATTATGTTATGTGTACTTGCAGCGAATGAGGGTTGAACATTATAAAACTGATTCTACTTGTTTGATGGTGAATTTGTGGTTAACATAGGTATAAATATGTGTAAAGTGTTGTTGTTGTAATGTGTATATTTAATTTCAAATGCTGTAATGAAAAGCATGCCAGAGTTATTTTCTGTCAGAATTCCCACCCCCCTGCCCCCCCACACACACACGTGTAAGACGATTTATTCTTGCATACCAGGTCGGGGTATTCGCAGTTTTCTCCAGTGCTGGAAAATCTTTAATTATATAGAGGATACTTGTTGGTTTCGGTGTAAGATCACGTTATAATTTCACCGAGTGGGCAACAAAAGTGATATTTTCACTTTATTTTATACGATGACGTCAATAAAATGACGTCGCACACCACGTAAATTTCGCGCTAAAAATAGTTTTTCTGCAATTTTATGCTTAAAATGTCATTTTAATTTAGTCTTTTCGCGCAACCAAGTGTCAAAAGGTATATAATAAAAGGGTTATTAGTATAGTAATGTGATCCAAAAGTCGGATTGGCTCTCGTGTGATCCGACGCACGACTCGAGCAAATCCGGCATGCTGGATCACGTTACATACCCCCATGTAATATGATTCGCGTGAGTTACTTGTGACGTAACGTTATAAACATTGTGACTTCACTTCCCTAAACAAAGCATGTGAATATCGCTTTTTTATACCATAATGTATTATTTCGATAAGTTTGCATTTAGAAATCTGTTTAAACTTTAAAGTGCAAGAAAGTTTCTATCATGAGACATTTGGTTAGATGGAAATATCCTTCACCTCGGGTAATATAACTGCAGAACCTCGTTCCCGCCAAAACAGATACCCTCGGTGACGGATATTTCGATCTGAACCGCGTGCTCATGACAGAAACTATTAGTTTGTACAACATATAATGGTTATTCTACTGTACATGTATATCCATACTTCTGCACTGCATATTATTAAATAACCACCACATATAAAAGAACAGGCACGGCATATCATGACAAAGTTACCCCATCTAAATGTGCATGTAGATCTTCAATGTAAATGAAATATGTAGCCTACCTCGTATACATGGAAATGTACTGCGTATAATACAATACAACATAAAACGACGGCAGAGGCGTTCCATACTGGAACCGTTGATGATCTGATAGCGTTGAAGGTCGTTATATAGTTACATGTGGTAATAACTTGTAAAAGCTGACGCAGTACTTACCGTTAGAGTGGTAGAGTGACTTTTATTTAGCACGAGAAAATGCCAAGCTTTAATCCGTGAAGGTTTCCTTCCACAAAAACAAGTCTTACCTTTCTATATATCGATGTCCCTGTTGGCGAAATATCTGCTAATTATCCGGTTAATCCGGTTTGTGTGGAAAACAAAGTTTTTCTTCTGAATTTTCTATTTTCTTATTTTGCCTAATTTCTTGTTCCTGTTTAAGGTTTGAAATGAAAGTGGAAATATTACGGCCTCATCCGTTCGTAGAAGCAGGCTGCGGTAAAATCTATTAAAGTGCATGTCACATATCGGATGGAAATTCCGCCGTGTTTACCAGTTGGTATATAGATCAGAAACATGCATTGAGCCGTACCTTCGCTTTAAGCTCTTTGAGATATAACGGTAAATACCGAGGAGAACCGTTGAGGGTCAGACTCATCTACAGTCAAACCTGACCTTACGGTCACCTTGATTCGGCGGTCAACTCCAGTAAACGGTCACTCTGAGACGCCCCCGACGAAAATACTTCTATATTACACCTTAATTAAACGGTCACGTGCCGTCTGCGACCAGCGGCCATCGGCCAGCGGCCAGCGGCCAGTCTTAGGCCTCCCGATCGCTAAAGACCGTTAAAATCGGACCGATTTCAACGGCCACGTGTCATCCGAGTCAAGTGTCAAATTTTCAAAACAATTGACGGAAATAGGGAATGCACTTTTACATAGGCATATTGTTGACTTTTTTCTAGACTGGCATTCAGTCCTTACATTTACTAACTTTTACTCAATTAACTCCCTTTGCTGTCAAAAATGTAAGCTGATCAAGCCCTGTCAGTAGATATGGGCCAGGAAATATTCTGCTGAAATAATAAAAATATACTATCATCTAGCCTGGTGGCGAGGCTTGGACTTTTTTACCAGTAAAACATATTTTGCTGACTAGCTAACTTAGCAACGTAAAATAAAATAGTGTACTCTTGTATGGAGTGGTGACCAGACGGTTACTTCTGAAAATAATGGGTTGATATGGAATTTAATCACAAATAGTTATCCCTAAAATTCGAAACTTTGGCATGTAATACACTGAAGTATCCATGGCTTTATCCGAGTATTCATAAGCTATACAAGTGAACACGACAAAAAATAGCCATTAAAAAGGAAAATGTGATTTTTTTCATGAAATATTGCAATAAAAGGAATCCTTTCGAATTGTAATTGCCAGGTTATCGTCTTTTAGAGTTTTGAAACAAAAGGGATGTTTTTATTAAATAATGTAACAAATGTTCGATAGTCCCTTTTCTCGTGACGTCGATCAAACGTAAATTTTCCGAAAAATCCATTCTATAACTTTATTATTATTAAATAGGTTTCCTCTTATCACATGTAAATCTAGGCTTCAAACTTGAAACGCGGTCAAAAAAATATTTTACAGCGGAAAAAGCAAACCTATGGTGCACGTATACCTGTCTCAGTAGAGTTATATGCGCAGTCTGACAAAGCAAGTAGTTATGTTGTAAGAAATGACGTTCTATGCCAAAGAAGTTTTATGCAAAGAGGAAACATTATGCGCTTTTACAAAATTGTAGTGAAAATGGCAATGAGTGTTGAAAGTCAACGTTATAATCTATGCAAAGGGCCAAAGCACGCTTGAATTGTTTTAAAAATAGTATACATAGGTCGAACAAAAAGTCGAGGTAGCGATTTTTACGAGTGAATCGCGGTTTAGTCGCAATTTACACACTACGTAAATCAGTTAAAAGCAATGCATCATGCATGCGTAAATTACAACGCATTTTCGATACAGTTTTAATTTACATAATTCTACAGTTGCTAATGATTCCCACTATACGAGATATTTCAATCTGATTATTCTTCAGAGGCAGGTGTTTTGCGAGTCGCAAGCCATTACGGGGATATTTGTGCTAAATACAGGTTCACATTATATGTGCATATAGTAGTGCGCTGAATTTTAAATGATTACGGTCTAGTCCGGTTAATTTGAACAAAGCCTCGAAGTTGATACCAGAATCATACGTCATTAATTAGTTCGAGTCCACTGGCAGTATACAATCTCTTGCTATATATGGCCTATTGTTGAAACACCTCTAGATACATATCTAAGACCCCAAAAAGGCCTAGTCATGTAGTCAATAAGTTGAATTAAGCCGGTCGCTTTCATATAGGTATTCTAGATTTTCCAGACAGGATCATGTGTTTCACATGTCTTCTACAACATACTTCAGATGCATGGGAATAATGATGCGGTATTGTTATTGAATCATGCTAATGATTGCATAAAACACGAATTGAAAATAAATGTTTTAGATGAGATATTAATCAATCACTTTCAAATGCAAATCGAAGTGCTTTTAACTAACGAACAGGTTTTGTGACCTTACGACTAAAGAAGTTGCAACCTACCGCACTCGCAGTTTGAACATGCGGGATGCTCTAATATGTTGCACGTGCTCATCCGTTAGATATTCTAAACTTCTGGTCGCGTCAGCTGTATGGTAGATAAAATAGATTTTCGCTGTATTGATTTCAGACCCAGAGTTTGTATTTACGGTTCTTATACATAGGCACCAAGGTAGACTGGCATCAGTCCTAAGAGTCATACCTCGTGTCTTATCTGGACATTTTACAACATCTTCACAATTTCTCCTTCCTTTGACTCTAACAGTTGAGGTGTGCTTTGATCGAGACCTATTTTTGATAGAGATATTTTTCTTAAAAGAAAAATGACTTCAAAAGAATAAAGACCTCTAGATCTGAACAGACTAGCACAAAAGGTGTTCAAGCCAGAGAGGGGTATTTAGACAAGAGGGCCACAATGGTTCTATATCGCTTATCTGAGCAAAATTGCTCTTTTACTAGTAGATCAATTTCAACATAGTCAGTGGACCCCGCCCTAGGGCGGTACCAAATCTTCAACCAGCGATGGTCTGAACAACGTTGGAGGATGTCTACTAGACCTTGCTACATTCCAAATATCTAAATCCTGGGTTTCAGGATTTTAGAAAATTAATTTGTTTTCAAGTTTCTTTCTATATAAGACTATGTAAAATCAAGTGACTCCCTAGACGTAGCGAATTATGACCCCGGGATCATAATTTGAACAAAAATTTTATATAGGTCCACATGTCGAAGCAACTTGCCAAATATCTAAGCTCTGTGTCTTTTGGATTAAAAAAATAATATTTTCCTACATAAAATCGTGTAATCCCGGATGGGGTCAATTTTGACCGGGGGTATGATTTGAACAAACTTGGTAGAAGTCCACAAGACGATGCTACTTGCAAATATCTGAGCTCTGGGAATTTTGGTTTTAGGAGAATACTTTTTAATATTCTTTATATAACCCTATTTAAAATCGAGTGACCCTCGGGCTGGGGTCAATTTTGACACTTAGTCATAATTTTGACATTTGATCAAAACCCACTATAGAATGCTACATTCCAAATATTCTAAAGTTTTTCCTATAGAAATCTATATAAAATCAAGTGACACCGCCCGGGCGGGGGGCGGGGGGGGGTGATGATGTGAACAGTCTTGGTTGATGTCTGATTCACAAAGGCGGGGAGTGGGTGAGAGGGGGTCATAATATGAACAATCCCGACAGAGGTCCACCAGGCAATATGCTATATAACTAAACGCAAGCCTTGCGGTTGCGGACTTCTTTTTAAAGGTTTACCTATAGAAACCTATGTAAATTCTTGGATGGCGTACTAGTAAATTTTGACCAAGGGGTCACGATTTGAAAAAGAAAACTTTCTGTCAACTCCAAAACTCCAACCACTTTTGTAACAATTATTTTATATTTCACAGACCCTGGAAAACATTCTGATGTACGGAACACATTGTTATAAATCACGGACGTTTGGGTTGTCTTAACCAAATTGCATATGCTACACTACTTCTAAATGACAGGCTAGGTATAAACATGAAATCAGTTGTACGAGTTTAATTCCCGACTGAATCGTGTTTTTTGGTCATTTTAACAGGCGGACAGTTTACTGTACAATTAGGAAGAACCAGTACTAGACTCCTATCCTCCGTAAAAAACAGCAAACTTTCTCACACACAGAAACATTGACGGTGGAAGGGCTCGCACACATGGCCATCGATCTATTTGAGGTTGCAGTGATTTCAAATCAACGACTCTTACCACTTGAACACGAAACGATGATTTCATATTTTGCAGACCCTTAACATTCTGTTGTGTGGAAGTCATAGTAAGAAATCACAGTCGTTTATGTTATCTGAATATTGGCGCATATGCTACACTAAATATATTGTAGGAAATGACAGTTTAGATAGACATAAACTCTAATATATAAACAAGACAAAACTCATTTAACAATACTTTAATATAAATACAACAATTTCAAGACAATATATTATTTCGTCGCCGTGCAAGTCGCGAACGAAGAGATCAAACAAAAAGCAGTGTATAAAGTGTTTTATAGATCAGTTAGCATAAAATTGTTAGTTTTTTAATCAGACAAAAAAAGGGATAGTGAAAAAATACTGTTTAGGTTTACCAAGTAATACAATAAGTTTATGGCAAGATCAATGAATGTGTTTTCTAACTGATGTTTTTCATTGAAAAAGTAAAGACTAAATTTTCACTGAAGTTATCAAAACTTTTAATCATTTAGACAACGGGATTCCGTAAAGGCTTTCCTCAGGTCCATTTCAGTACATCATTTTTGTACACCGTGTGCAGCTAAAAACCTGTTTTAATTCGACGAAAAGCTCTTTTGCAAGTATAATTATACATGTGAAACAAAGTATATAAATAGTTTGTATAAGGTAACATCTGAAATAGATATTTTTGTGAAAATAAAACTGGACAAATGCAAACCACAGTATAACAATTTCAACCAATGTATAACGTTCACTTACAACATGTGGACCAACGTCGCTCACCTGAGATTACACCCGAAGCTTTGCTAAATACAAAGTTTTAACTTCATTATTAATTGATATTCAAACACTAATATATTATTTCTTTAGAAAATATACATAGAGACAGGGAACACACTCTGCAGAAGACCATTGTGAATATGTAACATTTCGTATGAGCTTGATTCTGCTCCATAAATAATTTTCAGAAAAAGGTATATTGGCTGTTTTAGAGTGGCCTTGACATTTACAGAGCACTGCACAGCATCCCCATTATTGCTTCTCCATCTATAACAGAAGATTAATTTAATCATTTTAATGATTTCTGTTTTTAGTGCTTCCCTTGTGAACAACAACGTGTAATTGTGATGACAAAAATAATTGCATCCAGTGATTATTTGTGTAATGGAATATCAAAATTAGATAATTAAGTTTAGAGGAAATTATATTTATACTTCATGATTATTTTCACGATTATTTAGAAACTGTAGACATGTGTATATAGAGCAAACAAATGTACTATCAACAGGCACTAAGTGGTCACAAAAGCTTCCCCGATCGTGCAGTTCGGAGAAGCTAGAAGTTCTATAGTGAAATCATCTCTTCAAATCCTTCGTCAATGCTTTCCTCTTCGTCATCACTTGTATCAAGGTCGTCTTGATCTTGTAATAGGGAGTAGATTTCGTCTGCCAGTGTCAAAGCTATTCTATGTTCCTCTGGTGATAGCTCAGATATTTTTGCAGCACTTGACGCATTTTCTTGTACATCACTTGACACTTCAGAGGCACTTTTCTGGACAATTTCCGTACCATTTGAACATGGGAGCTCTCGGACGTCGATCTCCGATTTTAAACCAGTTTCTGTCTGTATTGCACATTTCTTGACGCTTTCCTTTGCGTCGTTTTCTATCACATTTTGCACTTCTGAAGAGTTATTGTTCTCTATATCCGATTTAACCTCATTTTTCTGGACTTCATTAACCATACGCAAACTGTGTTTGAGCATGTACCGTAAACTGAGCATTCCATATTGCTCATGCAATTTCATTTTGAGGCCTACTACCATTGGGTGATCCAGTGGTAACTTCTCTACCTCCGTAAGGAACCAAAGTGATTCTTGAACACAGTCCATATAACCATTGAGAAACATATTGCCCTGCATTGGGCGAGGCAAGCACTGCTGTGTAAGGGCTGCATGTTGTGCCACGTGCACCACAGGTTGTGCCACGTGCACCACAGGTTCGGCCACCTCCGCTGGCACATGCTCTGTCGGAATGTCCATACTCTAAGAACTGCAATAATACAAAAATAGTCGTATCTTAAAATTTGAACATTAATTGTATGGTAAAGATCTTTGTTCAAGTTAGGTTTACTAGTTTCCAAACGTTCGAGTTTTTCTTCCAATGTAGTGAACTAATTCTTCAAATGTCAAAACTTGTTTTACAATTATTAGATTCCGCATCATTTTATAGGACACGTAGTTTAAACTTAATATTTAAGATACGTATATTGTAGACTGAAGCTCTTTTAACTTATATTGACTTCTTTTGACGACAGCAATTTTAACGTAAGGATCTGGCATACAGTCGCGCGGAAATAAGGGACAAGGTTAGGATCAAATTCCGCATACAGAATTCAAACCCGTTACCTTCGCATTAGGTGTCCGTCACTCTACCTATTGATCAACTCTCAAAGTATTAGTAATTTATGATTATTAGCATTGATGCATCCATTGTCAATGTTTAAAACTTGTTTCAGGCAGCCTTACCGAATGGCTAAAATTCATATCAGAACGATTACTGTATGTGTAGGTTCATTCTTGGCGTTGTAGATTTTAACGGAATTACGAAAAGATGGGAAGAAATAACCACACTATAACCATGAATTCATGGACGTGAAAAGTACACGTATTTTTGCACATACAGTAACAATTTCCTACCCCTTTTTTACAATGTGTTACAATTCTTGTTGATTATAAGTTTTGATATGTAAATAATATAATAATGACTGTATTTTTACTCGCAAAATTGAGCTATTCATACTGTTGCAAAAAGTTTGATAACAAATGAAATTTTGACAGAAAATCCATTTCGTTGAAAGTTGTTAATAAAGTTATATAACCATGATAACATGCAACAGCCGGCGACTTCATATTGCATCGAAATAAATTAGTGTAAAATAGCATGTCAAAATGCTTGTTTCTAATGAAATCTTCAAGCTGGCTGAGGCCCGTTATGTTTTCTCCAACAGACGTGGATTATTGTACAGTAGTTAATATAGTATTTTCAAAACCTTAACGGGAAAATACTAGATTTTATAGGGTTAACTGCTTTGTGAGTGTAATATTAGCGATTGTATATATACGGTTTTATTGGATGCAAATATTCTAACGGCGGCGAATGGATGGATGGATGGATGGACGGACGGACGGGTGGTAGATAAGAGTTATCAGAGCAAACACAGACAATTTAAGCTTCAATTTTTTGATATCAGGAAACTTCATAATGAAAAGTTTTCATTTATATTCATTGTATGGTCTGTAACTAGAGACACGCCATTGCAATATACAGGACATGCATTTTTTTAATAGAATTAGATTTGAAATCTTTGGTATGGTGAAAAAGTCGTTGATCACGGCCTAGCATTAGGATTTTAATAACAGAATGTGCAATTATATCGTCAAAGAAAAGCATTGCCAGTGAAAAGGCCTAATGTTTGCATGTAATCTGTAGACTTGAATCTTATATATCACTGATAAAAAATGTCATAACAAAAGATAAATTAGTCCAGTGTGTATAAACCAACATTAAATTTGTTCGTGATAATCCACTTTTTGTATGGAGAAATTACCCTTTTAATGTGTTTTTACGTATTTATTGTATGTTTTAAAGCGTGTTATTTGATCATGATGGCCACAGATCAGAAACATAACGCTTGATAAAGAACAATTAATAGTCAATAAGAAACAAAATTCAAGACGATTTAAAATTAGGGCTTTAGTTTGGACCAGATTAGATATATAACGAGGCAGCTGTGTAAATTGTGTCGTGACTGAATTGCACTAAGGTCACTAACATAATTATCTATACCCTTAAGCCAAAACAAACACAGTACACTTATTTGTAATGGTCAGATACAAGTTCTGTCTAATGTCTTGGGTTTTAATATAAAAGTTTAAAATTACTACAAAAAAATGGTTACGGGGTAGCCATTTAAACTGATATCTTATTTGTTATCACAAAGTTTAATCTACATAACAATATTTTTGCATTAAGAACGCTGTTTAAAACGATAACAAATATATACTTACTTGTTAACATAAACTACACAAATCCATTATGTCCAATATAATTATGTAATAACACTTTTAAAAAAGATTCTTGATCTTTAAATAATGTAATCGAAATGAAAGTTGAATTTTTTACGACAGTTACTCAGGCAGTATACACACTCAAGTGATACCATGTCTCATTATTTACATTTTCCATTAGGTGGCTTCACGCGTACACGACAGATGTCCTCCATGCGACAGCTGCTCCCTTTAACACGACCGGTTTACCCAATAAGGGACAAAGAATAGCAAGCTAGCGTTCCCATTCATTTGTGTGAAGTCGGCATATGTGGTGGAATTTAAGCGGGTTCAACATCGATATTATTTGTGAAAACTGATAAAATGACAGTTTACAAAACCCGCAAGTTCATGTGAAAGGGACAATATCCCAATAAGACACAATGATATCTGAAAGGGACGCTTTATCGGAAATCGAAAATGCTTCAACGCTGTTAAACTTATATTTAGAAAATACGTGACTTTTCTTTCTCTTTTTTACTGAATTTTATTTCACAAACTGTTGAGAACCTAAATACGTTTTTTCCAGAATATTGAAAGCCGCAAAAACTCCTATTCTTTCTGTTCGACGTGCTTTTATTTTTTCTTTTATTCAATCACATCGACCTTTGAGGTACGAGTGAACGAGTATTTGTTATTTTAAGGCTGTTATTTAAAGAGTTTGTACTTACATAAAGTTTTAAAAGTCTAGTCTAGTGTAGTCTTCAATGTGACAAAAGCCCCCACCAATAACCTTTTTTTCTGTGTTTAGTGTTGTTAAAGCAACCATGAAGTGATAAATCACGCTTCATCATCGAAATACTACAACTAACCGACATAGTAAGTGTGCTTTGTCGGCCGTGACAAAACTCGTACAAACCAGACCGAGACGTTGAACAGGATTTGTTTAAATATTATTTTATAAGCATACAAGGCGGATAGCGTACCTGTGTGTAGTCCTATCAATAGTTCCTGGGAATTCGAAGCACTGGTCAGAATGTAACAAGTCGGTCAAAAGCTATATATATACATTATACATAGCTTGTATTACATGTTAAACCTTTCCGGTAATAAATAAATATTTTGCATTGTTCAGATTCAACAGGAGATTTCGATAAATCCACGCGTTGCGTAAGGTATTTAGAAATCTTCTCGGCGAAAAAATAACCCAACTTGGTGCACTAGCGGGAGAAATTTTCTCACACAATCTGGACTCTGTATTTCACAGCGCGCAATGAGAAGCAATTTTAAATGACAGGGTCCTAGTTTTAAACAGATGCTTCAATTGCTAATTTTGTTACAGTCATTGTGAACCTAAATTGTTACTTAAAATACTGACACTGTTATTAAGATGCTATCTTGGGAGCAGATGCTTAGGAAGTCTGGTGTCACATTTGCTGTGGCAGTTTGGGAAAAGTAGTCATTGTTATAAAACACCTTCTGTGAGGGAATTTAAAAATATCCCCGCTTCAGATGAAACATTTAAACGGGATGCATAAGAGCAGGCGCGTAAAAGAATAAGGGATGTCTCTTGAGCTCGAACGCCGTCTGTTTATTGACCTGAAATATATAGGTCCGTGGTTACTTTAATGTCAAAAGCTGTACAAGGGTAAAAAGAAATCATATTGCCATTTTTCTCAGCGAAGATGGTGCCTGAAGCGTGAAACGCCCTTTTCTCTATGAAAGGAACGACAACTCAATAAGTGTGCACTTTCCCCACCCCGAAAAAAAACCGCCCCCCCCCCCCGATATATCTATTTACCGCCTTTCGCCACTTAATTCAGTGTGAGCCAAATTACGTGAATGTTAATAAAGGACTGGATTAAAGATAATAGGCGAGATTATTAATTGACTTTTTATCTGAAAATCAAGCGGGTGAATCAGGGTAACTGTTTGCTGTCGCTCTTATGCAAATCTATCAATTTAATGTAATGAATTTGTTCATTCGCATTTATTTTAGCCAATTGTAGTCAGGAGCTTGTAACTTACTTTGAGTCACAAAGGGAACCTGTACTAGGGTATTCCAATCAAAAACAGTAAAGGTGTTGACCCATGTTGGCCTAGTATTAACCGATTATAGCGGACCGCCTAATTAGTAAAGATCAACTTTATGACCATGATTCCTCCAGTAGTTTTCTAGAAAACATACATAGCTTCTCGAAGCTCATAGATCTTCTTTCAAATTAATTTGTCCCAACAAAACAAGTAAACGACTAAATACAATATCGGTAATATGAAAATACTTATTTCATTGAGGCACCACAGACAAGGTTCGCCCTGAATCTCTACAAATTGTCTATACGTGGGGCTAACTGTAATCCGGTTATGCGCTTTCACAAAGCGTATTAAAAGAAGGATATTATTGAATAACTCGTCATAACCTCCTTTCTATTTAACGTACACAATTCAAGTTGTCATGAATGTCCGTGGGTGAAGACAGGCGTAGGTTTAAGAGACCTAGACCCTAGCTTTTTTACGAATAGGCACCTTGGTTCTTTTACATGCCTGGTGTATAGCACCGATTCACGTGAGACTACCTCTGGGTTTCTAACCAGTTCATCACTAGATTGGTGGGAAACACTGAAAAGCGTTTCTAAAATTTCCAGTGTCCGGGATTCGAACCGGGGACCTCCGGATTGGAAGTCCAGAGCATTAACCACTCGACCATCATACTATCCCTTTGGTGCAAATATTGCATTTTGATTCAAATTATCACCTTTTTGCTAATATAGAAAGTGTAACAAAAATACCACTATTACAATTAAAAATTAATGGATATCTTCGTAGTCCTTTTTAACTTTTATTCAACTGACTTGTAAACTTTAAAAAAGATTTTACCGTTTCGGTAGCACTCGGCAATTTACGTAAGACACATTCTTTTGCCGTAAATAGTAAAACGGGTCCATTTGACATGATTAACAGTTCGCTAACGCTCACTTACAGTATATTTACTTATTCCTGTAATATAGAACTTTCAAAGTTTTACGAGGCAAACTAAGACCAAATATAGAAAAAAAACAAACACAATTTCGGAATATCATACATTAATTATATAGAATGCATATGTGAACTTACCCGACAATATGACCTTCGGAATCACTTAGATGAAAATGACTGTACCAACTGTCTCCCAATGTAAAATTTTTAACTTTGGCCTGTTTGGTACTTTATATACATTTACTATGGCAATGTTTTAACACTACGTATAGAGGTGCTATACAGTTCCGTAGAAGCTGAGATTTATATATTATCAGTTTACGTTGCCATGTGATACTTAATAACAAATGCAACAACTTCTTCAATGTAAGGATTTTTTTGTACTGAAAAAGTCGAACCATATGAATATCTACCGATCATGTCTTTTATGTGAGAAAGTTGGCAGTCTCTTACGGAACATATGGTTTTAGTACTGGCCCTGCCCCTTGAACGATGTTTAAGTAAACTGCACGCCTGATGCAATTACTGAATACATTTAAGCCGAGTGCGTAAGTCTCCTCTGCCAGGACATAGACTTTCCACGGACATGTAATGCATCTTCGTGACGACACACGAAAACTGAGTACCTCACGGCCTCAGGCTGATTTGCAAGGGTCTTGGAGGAGGGCTACCCCCATACCTAAGATATTCAAGGACCATCAGCTGATGTCCACGAACAGACTCTGAGCTGTTGGCTCAAATAGCTAGGGCTGTGATCCCTACTAAGTTCCTAAGAGCGATACAAAAAACTGAAGAGAGAAAACTGCATGTCACAACACTGAAAAGGATAGCACAAAGCTTTGGAAGCTCACCAAAAGGATAGCACAAAGCTTTCGAAGCTCACCAAACTGTTGACTGATGAAGACGGAAGCAACAAAGGCGCCACTCTGTTACATAATGAAACCCTGTTGGTACGAAAACAGGCAGCCTGACAGATTTGATGACAAGATGTGAATAACATCATCCCTATCTGCAGAAACCACCAGAGAGATAGAGGCACGAAAAGAGGAAAGGATGGGTAGATATAATAGTTCAGGTCATGGAGAAAGCTTCACACTGAATGAGTTGCAAGAAAGCCTAAACAGCTCAAAGCCAGGAAAGCCCCTTGTCCAGATGGCATCATAAATGAGATACAAGTCAACCTTGGCTGCTTTGCAAATTAATAGTCTTCTTAAGATGTACAGCCTTAACTGGAGAGAATGTACTAATAAACACTCAAACATCCGGAGAGAGGCGACCATGATACCCATCCCAAAACAAGAAAAGGGTTGAAGTTAGGCTTCTAGCTATCGCCCCATCAGTCTCACCAATGTATTTGGGAAAACAATGGAGAGCATTGTAAATCAGCGAATGACGTGATGTTTGGAGACCAACCAAATTCAGACAATTCCGTTCCATGGAACACCAAACTGTATACCATGTCCAGGATATCGAAAATGCATTCCAAGAAAAGAAGTAACACATGTTACTTAGATTTATCTCCAAAGAGGACTGACGTGCATGTAAAGTTTCTACGGAATGGGATCGGAGGCACAATGTACAAGTGGATCAAGTCCTATCTGTTCACCAGAAGGGCTACAGTCAGTGTTGATTGGATACAAAGGCGGAAGTTATTACAACGAAGTGGTGTCCTCAGTGAGGTGTATTTCACCGCTCCTCAGTGAGGTGTATTTCACCGCTCCTCAATGAGGTGTATTTCATCGCTCTCTTTCTTCTTTTCGTAAGTGACTTAATTGGTGTCAGATCTTCCAGGAGGAGTCAAATCAGCCCTCTCAGCATTCAGCATGGACAGAAGACTTGCTCGTGCAGATAAACACAGAAAAGTTCTGTACAACTCTATTCACACCCTTACCTAAGCATTAGCGGCATATATTTTTAAAGGAGTTATTGTCCCTTTTTGACTTAAATTTCAGCTGAATGGTGGTTTCACATCAATAGGGTTTGAAAGATTTAAAGTGTAGATTAATATGTCTTTTTCTGGTTTGAACAGATTCAATGAAATTTTAGTTCATGAACAAATTAACAGCAGAGATAACAGTATGCACATTTGCAACCATAATTAGGATATTATAATAAATATCTTTGATTGACAAAATCCTATAACAAGCGAACGACAGCACATATCGGAGGCATCCGTGACCTATGCGCACATTTCTAGTTAAATATCAATCTGTTGTTCATTGACCACAATGATATTACAGGAACAGATTTATCTTGTGACCGTTTTAGAAAAGGGATCCATATTGTTAATTGAGTCTAAAAGTAGCAAGGATTGTAACGTTGGTGGTAGTGCCAAACCCGTTCTATAAAGGTATATGTACATTTATATTAGGAAATGTGTTCTACAGTGGCCGGTCGCGTCTAAAATAATCATACTTCAATCCCGAAATTTATGACGAAATTGACTTATTTGACGAACCTTGTCATTAATATTGTCAGGACTGTTTCATTCGGAAGACTTATAACATATGCAGACTCATGGGTAATTTTGTACCCCCGCAACTATATATATTTAATGCAGTTTTGACATTTTCTTTGTCTTATATAATGTATCTAATTTCTACGATAATTTATCATTTTCATTACTTATAAAGGATTTTAGAATATGTGTTATATAAATTACTAATGTATCCCGTGTCTTTGACAAACCATTTTATGCTTTTTAATGTTCAAAAGATAATATTGAGTGACAGCCACATGTATATATTTTAGTAATTCTATTTGTGGGCATGCGTTATAGAAATTTTATTTTTATTTAAATGTTCTTTATAACAAATATAGCTTTTATTCTTTGGAAACCATGTGTAAGATTTAACTTCCCTCCTTTGGGTTTTGACTTCTGTCTTCCGCACTTGATACGTCCTTCTGGACAACTTAATTCTATCTTCCTTATCTAACTTCTAATTTCTTACTTCCGACTTCCAACTTCCCCAGTCCTGTAAAGACTAAAACGGAACCTCTTTTAATTGCAATTTGTTAAAGAACTACTGTTTTTCGAAGTCAATTTTAACATGAAAAGAGTCAAGAAATTGTGGTTTTCCTATAATGCGATCACATCAAAGGTCCGCCAAACAATTGTAGAAGCATCCGTCACAATCACTGATTTAACTCTTTGATATAAAATATCAAATTTAAAATCGTTTGATCTTTATTACAGACTATAGTCTCAATCCACCAGCTTTATGCGAAACAAGCGAGTTATTAAAAAGAAACGCGTGCCCGCAAACGCTCCAGTGCCACCTGCTCGTTTCACAGCTCAATGAATCCGCGCGTGTATGTGACAATAGGTTCAAGCAATCGTGACGCGATCTGTTTTATGAACCGCTTTACGCGACTGACAATTCATGCGGGACCGCTCTATTTCGTAATTAATACTAACTACACATGCTCGTTCATTGTGAAAATTACATTCGACGATTTCGCACTTTTAAGAAATAACAAAAAAAAATTATGCGCATTTTTTTCAAGTAAAAATCCAGCTGAAAAAAATAAGGCCATGCGAAACACTCAAAGGTATTGATTAAAGTATCTATGCAATCTCTACCGGTATGTACTTTCAGCTTTTTGTCACGACGAATATATACTTTAGGCACTATCAATATTTGGCGGGGTTTGGAGTGACATACAGTTGAGGATTCCCCACAGGATTTTGATTGGCCCGCAGGAAATATTTCGTACCGATTTTGTTTTAAATTTCTTATTATATAATATACACTTACAGTAATTCCATCCTGAGGAATGAGGGTTTTGACAAAGCTGCTTGGTTTCAACAATAAATATTGTAATATACTTAGTATCGAATCCCCTGTGTGTACCCGGTCACGTCCGCTCTGATAGTTGCATTAGTGCAAAGGGCTTTCGGTTTGCATTAATTGATTGGCGAATACATTTTAGAAATAAGATGAGACACCTTGTCGTGGTTTTCAAGAAAAAAGAATTTAATTCATTATTTCCATCGTCAGGATATAAATAGCAACAGTCCTTGATCGAGGTAATACTTAAAAGGCAACCTGTATCATTGGAAGCTTTTTGTAAACATGTTCAAGATATTAAGTATTTGCTCATTTTATTGATATACATTTTCAATTCTTAATGCTATTGTCATCATTTAAATTAAAACTAAAACCTTATAATTACAAATTGTATTTTTGAAATATCAGTTATTTCAGTGTCTAAACTTTCTGGCACGTCCCATATTTTGATGTCCAAGTGGGAACTTGCAGATTCGGTACACATTTCAGCGGTGACTTGCAAGGACAACTAGCTTCCCATACGGCGGCTGCAGCGTAACATGGACCACCCTCGTCACTTATCGGTTTACAATAGACCTGACCTGGTACTGTAGGATCTCTGCAGCAACACGAATCCGGCGGACATGTTCTGTTTCTTGTTTCCATACTGGTCATGTCACAGTCATGTGCCTGAAAATGTCATAGTAAGTCACATTAGGTTGCTTATTTTGTTCTGCTGTTTGGTCACCGACGCAACAACAACAACAGAACGACAAGAAGATAGTCATAAGCCACCGCTTTCGCCTTTTGCAAGGGTCGTTCTTTTGTTTTTTCGAGCTGCGGTTTTCGCTGCTTTGCCGTTGGCGACAACACAGAAAACAAAGCACCAACTAATCTTAGAATTTCGTTTTTTTTGTTTTGGCGAGGCTAAAAAAAAACGGTAGAACGAAAAGACGAGGAACTGGGAAATAATGTATTGTCGTTTTGATGGGAGTACGCAAGAGGCAAAAAATGTCAACTATATAACATATACATGTGTAGATAAACAAGCAAATTCTTTGCATTGGGACCCCGTCGTAACGGGCCACATTTCTGAAGGGATAAAATTTTGATTATACATCTTCGCCTGGGTATTGTTCTATGTCCAATTTTTCGAAAAATGACATATGTGCATTTTTGAATTGGTGCTGGCATGTTCTACCTGCCAAGTTCATATAGTTCTTTACAAGTCCATTTAGAGATCCGACAGAATAATCTGTTCTATCTCCTCCCAAGCACGTCTTAGATGTGGCTGCGACGGATGGATGGAAGGTCGGCCGACCTGACGGACCCTCCATATTGATATTCATTGGCCTCCGACGGGTGATAAATATGCTTATGATAAAATGTTTCATTTTGAGACACCACGTATTGTATGCCATTATTTACCTGGCACTCATGAATATTCCGTATAAACCCGTATAAACCCGTAAAGGTAATTTTCGGTTTCCGATCATTACAAATAAAACGTGCTATTATTAATCATTTTCCAGGTAGATCTATATAGGGGAAAACAGAAATAGTAGAATATAAAAATCGAAAACGGTGCATAAAACAAACTGTGTCACAAATTTAACAAATTGGTCATCCACTTATAAATAAATAATCTGGTCAGGATTCGAACCCATGGAACCTTGCATACTAGTTAGACATACCACTACACCTTCGATACGATACTTTAGTAATCAACTGAAATAACGAAGACACATCCGTACATAACCGAAGATACTGGCGAAGATAAATGTCGCACAATACCTATTATTGTCACATCGGCACTCACGGACGAAAAGGTTTAGTGAAGAAAGGACAAAATAAACGCCGTACTTTAAAGTTCCACTTACCAGCAACAAGCAGTTCACTGTGATGAATGATGAAAATATGTAAAGAATTTTTAACATAGCCATTTTGCCCAACAACACTCCTGAGGATATAAAGATAAGAATTCGAGACTTTACATGTAGCACGACACAGTAAGATTACGGCATGTTTTACGGTGTTATCACTAAGTCGTTTTGTACTGGAATCATCGGACGCATAGCTCAACGCTTCGTCTGTCCGTCCGGATGAATCTTGTTGCTTTAGAGGCCTCAGATCACAAAACATGGCCATGTTTTTCAATCTCTATAAATAGATGGTTTATGTGACTATCAGGTACACATGGTTAGTTTGTGATGGATATAAAACTTAAATAGTTTTCTAACAGTTACTTAATAACCTAGAGGACCCGCATTTGATCCCCGGTCAGCCAGCTCAAGGTGTGTACTTGAAAAAAAAAACCGCATGAAACCACGTCTCAGTCTATCAAAATGTAAAGGAAGCATCTAATGAAAATTGTTCACTCGCTCTCTTCTTACAAGTATGTTGGTTCCTTATCATATGTGTTGTCCCAGGAGCGATTTAGATTAGGCTTAGAAATGGTTTCGTTATGTAAAAAGTCTATTATGGTAGTCATTCGTAACCTACAAACCTACATAGTGGTTTACGTTTCTGAATAGTTAAAGTATGGATTAAGTCCTCTTAGATAACATTACTTTGAGATAAACCTACTTTGAAATATTTTCAATGTAGCTATAGCCTAAACACTGTTAAATATATACTAATTGTTCAAAGGTATGCCCACTGAAAATTCACAGAATGAATAGCGAAGAGTGCAGAACATGATCAGACTGCACGGCTAATCATAATCTACATGGAACCATCAGCTAGAAGCAAGAAGCCATTCGGCCATCAGCAACACAAGGACCACAGTGCAACCAACTATACGGCATGACTAAGGATTACTTTCTAGAGAAAATGGTGACAAAGCCCACATGGATCACTGAGAATACGTCATCAGCACTACACATGTTCTTCACCAACAACCCAACCCTTCTTAAAAAGGTCCATGTGGAGTCGAGTATGAGAATTCTTAGCAAGCCAGCCAACAAGAGTGAGGTGTTACATGTACAACAGTGCAGACTATGATTATTTCAATAAGAACTATTAGAAATACGACAAGACTTACTTCATCAGATCTCCTCTTCGGACATAGATTCACCATAGAACACCTTTAAAAAACTGTTTACCAGTTCACTAAGAAGTTCACCCCACAGACAACAATAAACACAGCAAAGTAAGCAAAGACACGGATCGACAAAACTGTAAATTCACTAATGCGGAGGCGGAACAGGTCATTGGTGAGACAGATAACTGAGTAGTCATAAGATACAGCTAAACACAAGCAGATCAGTTCCAAGACAGAAAAAACCCTGATAGAACTACCTACTAAAACTTAGTAGAAAAATCTTTGAATATGACTGCACAGAAAACAATGGCAAGGTTTATGGAAAAATATTGGCCCCCTGAGGAAAGACAATACGGGTTAGAGCTTATAAAAGGGAATAGAAAGATAGATGCACACATAGCCTGTAAACAAGGAACATCTTCAACAGTATGAGTAAGTCTTCACTCATGATGATGTCTCCGAAATGTCTCTTACCAAACCAGATGATGCCAGGCAGACTGATATTATGAGTATCTTACTGCACATAGTGTATTTTTGGTGACAGTTTTATAAAAGCAATTTTCGGTTGCTGTGCATTTAAATGTGTTAAACTAATGATAATGCCGCATTAGTATTTGAAGTTGGTGCTTTAGAAATAAAAAAAAAATAGACTAATAAAATAATAGTTCCTTTCTTCACAGTGATCTCCCTTGTGTTTTTGTTGTTGTTGGTAGAGATTTTGGCAGTGGAAGGGAAGCAACTCCTGCATGCAGTTGTTTTTTTTAAAGACTGTCCCAGTCAAAATAGGAAAAGTAATATTTGGAAAGTAATTAATTCGTACTAGTAGCAGGAAGAGTTTGGCGTATTGGATTAAAAACTATTATTTCCTCTACCCTTTTTTACACACACACCTATTTCAGCTGGATTTTTACTTGAAAAAAAAATGCGCATAACTCCACCGTTATATTTCGACAAAACACCGAAAAACATAAGATAAACCATAGCTTTCTCCCCTGTACTTAGCATTCAAGTTATATTAGATCTACAGTACAGTAACTGTTAAAAGCGACAATCAAACTTTACAATTAAACCGACTTTTACTCCTTTAAAATATTGCCAAAACTATAATTAAAATGTATGAATCCGAATAATACATGTAGTTAAATTCCCCTTTAATATATCGAAGAAAAAACAATGAATATATTTTTTGACAATCTAAATGTGAAACTCCGCCCAAGTTTTTCGGAGATATATTTTCATACTACGTATTCTCAGTAGTACACGGAGAAATTATGATTGTTGGAATATATTTTCATACTGCGTATTCTCAGTAGTACACTGAGGCATTATGAAAGCTGGGACAAATTTCATAGTGCGTATGCTCATTAGTACACTGGTACATTATGACTGTTGGGATATATTTTCATAATGCTTATTCTCATTAAGACTGATGAGGTATATTTATGAGGTACACTGATGCTTTATGACTGCAATGTCAGATTCTGGTCGAAGTTCATCTGATGGCTGTTGTGTAAATTGTTAGAATCTTACTGATAGCATAATGTCTTCACTGCCTCACACCTACGAGTTTTTGCACTGGCGAGAATGTATGTCCGCCTTAGCAGCCATAGGTGTAGCTGAGACGTACCTAATCTACATGTATCAACGCTAACGTTTAATTGACCTAGTTCGAGAATGCGTATGTTACCAGTAAATGTGCGATTAATTTACAAGTGAATGACGAAAGCTTGAATAATTAAATGGACAGATGTTTTATATGTATCTGGCGAACATATTAAAGTAAAAGAGTAAATGGCGGACGTCATACCATTGCGATAAATGGCGAAAAACGCAAATCTTGTCATTTCTTAGCACAAGCTGCAAAGTGCCGTGGCAAATCTAGAAACTTTATGTCATATGTCAAACTGTGATTGCGGTCAAGTCTAGCTAGTTTCTAATTTACTAGTTTTTTTATGCAACACAATTTATTTACTGCTGAGTTACGTCTTACTCCAAAATGACAGTTTCCAAATGTTTATTTGAAATCTTACCGGACGTGTTAAAATTGTTTCAACGTATCTCATCAACACTAGTGTTCAAACTTAATTAGTTAAAAAAGGTGTTCAACTGTGTTGTGAGGCGGCATCACAGATATCTCTAACTACATTAGGGTCGGTATATTAATATACGAAACCTGACTTCGTTCATAAAAAGTCAAGCGTAATGTAGCAATTATCATATTTGTATTGCTTCAACAGAATTCGTACATGTTACATAAAGGGTGTATAAATTCTAGATTTAAAGATTGTCTCTTCCTGTCTAAACGACATAATACAAACAACTCTATCCAATTATTGATTGTTCTCCATCAGGTTTATTAGTTGACGTTCTCCCCTGTGTAGTCAATACTTTCATCACTGCAGATGTCGCTTTTTCCGGATACTCTGTTACCTCATTTCCAATTCCAGAAGCCCCATTCGTCATTGCAACTGTATTCGTTGTCAAGTCCACTTGCAGATGGCAAGTACCGAAAGCAGAATTAATATGGCCATGACCGTGTACGTTACTTGCACAGTGATAGTTGTGAGCACAAGCACATTCAAAGAACGACGGTTTTGTTGCACATGGATCTCCTTCTTGTCCAAACGGTCTACAGTAGGTCAAGGAGAACAGGTACTCGTCTCTGACACAGCAGTAACCATCCGGACACGTGGTATTCTTCCCATCGAGATCGCAGGGTATCTCAGCCTGAAATAACAATAATTGGAGTTATGAAATGCGTCGAAATGGAACAAGACGAGGCGCCATCGTCTCCCATTACATATAAACATTTTGATAAAGCTTCTGTTTCTGTTACATTTGTTTTAAGAAGTAGGGGGCCTATTGTCTTCGGAACATCACTCAACTTCTTCTGTAGTCTACAGAAAATGCCCAGTTATGTATTCAATGGAATGGCAGTGTGACGAAAATCCTGAGAGACAACAAGATATATCTGAGATTGCAGGAAATGAAAAGGAAGGCAAGTCTAAGACCCAAAACAGGTGATGAAATAACGTGATAACGGACCTCAATTTTAAAACAATGGAGCAGGAAAACGAAGGTTGTGATATACAACAAGACAACAACAACAAAAAGGAAACAACAGAAGATAATGAAAAGGAAAGCACAAACTTAAGAACTGAATCATTTTCCGAGATAACGGACCCATCATTTTAAAAGAAAAGTTTATGTGAATTATATGTACCTCCGTTTCACATTGAAGGCTTTATACACATGGACAAGTGCACTTTTACCTTTTATCCTAATTTATTTTATACCTAAAATGTTCATTTAATTTTTCTTCTCTATATTCGCGAAATAAACTATTTCTTATGGTTAGATAAACAAGATGAAGCTAGTGTGCACAGGCCGTCATGTAATTACGTATATACATTTGTATGGATCGCCATGACCGTCTTATCATGACTTGTTTGCTTATATGCGGTACATATTTCATTATATGCAGTAGATCTTTTATTATATGCAGTAGATATTTAATTATTTGTGGTAGATAGCTTATTATGTGTGGTACAAGTTACTTTATATGCTTATTTTCTTTGTTATACGTAGTACAACTCTTCTTATATGTGGTGGTACTGTCTTTATATGAGTGCATTTGAAATTGTGTACGGTACACACACCAATATATATGTAGTAGATTTGTTATTGTGTGTAGTAGATAAAACGTTATACGTGGTGCTTTTTACATTATATAGTGTGCAAACATAATTATATGTGGTAGTCACTATGTAATTTCTTTATATGCGGTAGTTTCGACATTATATGCGGTAGTTTCGTCGTTATGATGAGATGGTTATGATATTTCCGAACGATACCGTAAATTGCCGGTTTATTACGAATCCGGATGTTTCACATGCACCGAGACAGTTTAAACGACGTGTTGAATGCAAGAATCAGACAAACTTTATTTCATACAAACTTTAATTAAAGAAGTCAGAAATATGTTATTACACTTGTAAGACCAAAATAACATTTTCCTGAACTAGTTTAATAAAAGCTTACATAAAATGACAACTCATGACAGATCCTATACAGGGGCAGTTCCAGGATTTGGTCTTAGGGAGGAGGGCGTAACTTTTTTGCCATTTGTTGGTTCTGCTTAAGCCTTATAAGACGGCAATTATGATATGACGGTAATCGAACACTAAATAGCGGTGGAGCGAGCGAGTGTAATTAACATGTATAATTGAATGACAATGAACAATGTCAGGACCGTAGCCAGAGGTAAAAAAATAGGGAGGCACTTTTAAGGGCATACTCCCCCGAAAAAACAATTTTTCGAGGGTGCCATTTCGTGCATTTTCCTGCATTTCAAACGTGTTTTTGATACTTTTAAGATACCGATTTCGGAAACAGAAAATATAAATTTATACTCAGATATTTATGTAAGGTTGGGAAATTTTAGGGGGGCGCGCGCCGGGTGCCCCCCCCCCCTCTGGATCCGCTAGTGCTATATGTATTGGCTAAAAGTATACTAAGGGCTGTTCCAGGAAAAAATGTCTGGGGAGAAGGGGGTGGAGGAGGAGCAACTAGCTATCTTAAGTGTGTGTGGGTATTTTTTAATTAAAATTTTCTTGGAAGTGGCCAAAGGATGTATTCAAAACGGGTTGTCGTTCTTCGGAAATAAATGTTATAAATTCAATGTTTTCTAATTTTTAAAGGGTTATATTTGTTGGAACTTTTTCATAGTGTAACTCGTTCATATCCATAAAAAACATTTCAATGTCAAATTTAGCTATTTATGGAACACATAACTGTGTAAAGTAAAAACAAACATAAATAAATTTGTTAATTTAAATGGGGGCGGGGGTAAATTAGAAATTAGTTTAAACTGTCTCAGTGCACAATGATAACTCGTGTGAAACATCCGGATTCGTGATAATCCGGCAATTTACGGTATCGTTCGGAAATATCCTAACCATCTCGTCAAAACGACGTAACTACCGCATATAATGTCGAAACTACCGCATATAAAAAGATTACTACCGCATATAATGCTGGAAGCACAGCATATAAGGAAATCGCATGTACAGCATAGAATGTGAGATCTATAGTGTATATAAACGAAAGTACGATATATAATGTGATTTGTACTGCATATAAGGAAAAAAGCACCACACATAATGGACACAGTGACTACCACATATATTTATGTTTGCACACTATATAATGTAAAAAGCACCACGTTTAACGTTTTATCTACTAGATCTACACACAATAACAAATCTACTGCATATATTGGTGTTTGTACCGCACACAAATTCAAATGCACTGCATATCCTGTGCACACCGGCATATTTTGTTACACACTCGACAGACATGCATGTGTTTTTGTAAACACTGTACATCACGTTATGCTACTTTCGGTTTACTGCGCATATTGTATACGTCAGAAAATAGATTGAGCTGTAACATGAAAGTAAATTTTCCATTGGCCCACCTACAGAGGTCACGCGCAGGGGTCACCCTGTCTGCTAACCTGCGCATGGACTTCGTTTTTTTGCTAACGAGAGGTCAATTTTAAGCGTTCTCATAAGATGTCAATATACCTAGGTTTGAGTACGACATGTCTGCTTTATGTCTGTGAAAAAATATTTGCACGCGCTCAAAACAAGTCCACAGGGGCCTGTACGCGAACGTTGGTAAAATGAAAATTTTCAAAGCTGGTAAAATTGTGTCCAAGGTCATTTTCAAGGTTGTCTTAAAGTGTCAGCATTTGCCTCGGACGTCTGAGATTTCAACATTCAGGAGCTGTCGGCATAGCCTTTAAATTCATACAGACAAAACGTGTTCCATACGGTAACTGTCACTTCTATGGAAGGCCAAACCTGTCTTAACCTGTCTTAACCCGCGTATACGGTTTATTACGTTATAGGCGTTCAAAGGATATAAAGACAGTACCGCCACATATCAGAAGAGTTGTACTACATATAACAAAGAAAGTACAGCATATAAAGTAACTTGTACCACACATAATGAACTATCGACCACATATAATTAAATATCTACTGCATATAATAAAATATCTACTGCATACCTCTTTCTTGAAAATTAATTTAAAAAAAAATAGGTCACCGGCCTTATTATTGAGAAAAATTAGCTGTTGTTTTGGGTGGGAGTGTAGTGATGGTGTCGGAGGCCATGTGTATAATACCACTGTAGTAAGAGAGACGTCTAAGTAAACTTTAATAGAACACATTGTGCATAGTAAAACACATACAAATACTATGTAACAAAAATAGCTCCTTCTAAAAGCATTGAAACAATCTTGGTTAAATATTGACTTTTTATGCATTTAAATGGAGGTAATAATTTTTATAGATATACTGATTTTTAGCTATAGTTTCATAAATAAAATTTGTAACAGCTATTAAGAAACTTCTTTTTTAGGATTGATAAGAAAAGTGATTGTGGTATCACATTTAATTAAACAATATCAAAGAATAAAAATATTTGATATATAAAAAGAATCTAAGATACTGCGATCGTCTATAATGAAACGTCAAAGTAACAGACACAGTAACAACGTCAGTACATATAGAACTAATAAATTAATGTGGTAACTAAAATTAGATTATGTACTCACTCCACTAGAAAAAGCTCCAAAAATTGACAATAAAATAACATAAAATGCAGTCATGTCCATTCTGAATTACCAGAAAGCAAATTGCGAGTTTTGTTTAATTTGATATGTAGGTGCATGACGCACGTTTGCAGCATGATTTATATGCAGTTGCAATTTACTGATTTTTTACGAAGTAAATAAACAGCAGACATGCTGCGAGATATTTTATTTCATAGATACAAAGCCTTTGTTTGGTATTTGTCAGTCATGTTTTAAAGAAATCATGCTTCGATAAGATTCTGTCGTACATCAAGTGTTTATGTTGAGTAAATAACATGTTAAATTGCACACAAATATCAAATGGGCGTTAATGATGCCACTGAGTGCAAAAGCAAAATGAAACAAGAGAAAAACACATATGCCCCCCTCATCTCCTTCTGCCAAGTAACTGCTGATGATAATACCGGATGTCATTAAAGATCAATAGGGGTCATTAAATTGCCTGAAATAATAATCCTACCAAGCTTGAGACCTCTAGGTCAAAGCCTTCTCAAGTTATTGCGTGGAAACTGTTTTTAGTGCAAGGCCACTATGGCCTTAACCTTTGACCAAGTCACCTCAAAATGAACTAGGCCCAAGCGTTTTCGAGTTATCGTCCGGAAGCCGTTTTCTATTTTGGGTAACTCTGACCTTGACCTTTGACATACTGAGCCCAAAAACGATAAGCGTCATCTGCTGGCCATGACCAACCTCCACATCAAGTTTCAAGATGCTGGACCCACGTGTTCTCGAGTTATGTTTTGGACACCGTTTTACTATGGTCACTATGACCTTGCTCTTTGAGCTACTGACCTTATAATCAATAAAGGTCATCTTTTGGTTGGTCTTGACCAATCTCCACATCAATTTTCAAGAAGCTACGCCCAAGCGTTATCGAGTTATCGCCCCGAAACAGTTCCATTATTCTGGGTCACTATGACCTTGACCATTGACCTCAAAATCAATAGGGATCATCTACTGGTCATGATCAACCTCCATATCACGTTTCAAGATGATAGTTCCAAGCGTTCTCGAGTTATCATCCTGAAACCACTTGGTAGACGGGCAGACGGACGGACGGACCGACCGACGGACCGACCGACCGACCGACCGACCGAGAGGATCGACCGACCGACCGACCGACCGACCTCTGCAAAATGATATACCCCTTCATCTTTGAAGGAGACATAAAAATAGATCCAACAGGTGTGACAACAGAACAAAACAACAAGACAATATTTATTATACGCCTCTCAGTAAAATCATTAGCAAAACTATGGTATATAGATCAGCCTGCATACTAGTATCATTCTCATTCAGAAATCCCCCGACCCCCTATTGTCTTTGTTATTAGTAGACTAACCCATCCTGGTTGAGAGGTACAGCTAACTACGGCTACTGCCAACTTCACGGTTTTGCTTCTGTTACTGCTAGCTACTGCTACTGCCAACTTCACGATTTAGCTACTGTTACCGTCCTGCAAGCTACTGCTACTGCCAATTTCACGATTTCTCTACTGTTACTGCCAGCTACTGTCACTGCCAACTTCACGACTGACAGCTACTGCTACTGCCAACTTCACGATTTTGCTACTGTTACTGCCAGCTACTGCCACTGCCAACTTCACGATTTTGCTACTGCTACTGCCAGCTACTGCCACTGCCAACTTCACGATTTTGCTACTGTTACTGCCAGCTACTGCACTGCCAACTTCACGATTTTGCTATGCTACTGCTACTGCCAGCTACTGCCACTGCCAACTTCACGATTTTGCTACTGTTACTGCCAGATACTGCTACTGCCAACTTCACGATTTTGCTACTGTTACTGCCAGCTACTGCTACTGCCAACTTCACGATTTTGCTACTGTTACTGCCAGCTACTGCCACTGCCAACTTCACGATTTTGCTACTGTTACTGCCAGCTACTGCCACTGCCAACTTCACGATTTTGCTACTGTTACTGCCAGCTACTGCCACCGCCAACTTCACGATTTTGCTACTGTTACTGCCAGATACTGCCACTGCCAACTTCACGATTTTGCTACTGTTACTGCCAGCTACTGCCACTGCCAACTTCACGATTTTGCTACTGTTACTGCCAGCTACTGCCACTGCCAACTTCACGATTTTGCTACTGTTACTGCCAGATACTGACACTGCCAACTTCACGATTTTGCTACTGTTACTGCCAGCTACTGCTACTGCCAACTTCACGATTTTGATACTGCTACTGCCAGCTACAGCCACTGCCAACTTCACGATTTTGCTACTGCTATTGCCAGCTACTGCCACTGCCAACTTCACGATTTTGTTGCTGCCAGCTACTGCCACTGCCAACTTCACGATTTTGCTACTGTTACTGCCAGCTACTGCCACTGCCAACTTCACGATTTTGCTACTGTTACTGCCAGCTACTGCCACTGCCGACTTCACGATTTTGCTACTGTTACTGCCAGCCACTGTCACTGCCAACTTCACGATTTTGATACTGTTACTGCCAGCTACTGCTACTGCCAATTTCACGATTTTGCTACTGTTACTGCCAGCTACTGCCACTGCCAACTTCACGATTTTGCTACTGTTACTGCCAGCTACTGCCACTGCCAACTTCACGATTTTGCTACTGTTACTGCCAGCTACTGTCACTGCCAGTATAATAATACCTCATTATAATCCGCTTCTTCAGTTTTTGTTTCGGTTTCTGTAATTTGTGGAATATTGTGCAGTTTTAAGGCATTTTTACACTTTCTAGAAATTGTAAATTCGTTCCAGTCTATATCAATAGTGTGAATATTGGATGAAGATGAAAAAAAATCAATATTTTCTCAAAATTTGCAAATGGATAGAAAATGATGTAAATAAGAAAATGAATAGCAACATCAATATGTTCACATAAAAAATACAGTCATACGTTTTCAACTATGATGAGACATTCCATTCAATTTATTTGGGCAAGAAGTATTTAATGCAAAGATGATTCAACTTGTCTGGTAAGAGAAGTATAAATGATAGGACGAATAAAATATTTGATAAGTTTGTATCTGTAGTTGCACTTGAAAACCCCAAAAGTGAATTTAGCTTTCCTAGCAATTTTGATAAACTGAGCCCTGTTACCGGGCAACGACCGGGTATTAATTTTAACTTCGCATGAATTTGTAGGTGCAATTATGCTGACGGCATGTTTCTATATCTGCGTCAGTATATAGAACTAATGTTATGTGGTAATTAAAATTATATATATAGATATGTACTTACTCCACTAGAAAATGTCCAGGAATTGGCAAGAAAAGAACATAAGTATATTTTATGTTAGTAACCATACACTAATTTATGGTGGTGGGCATGGATGTTTTACTATTTGTATTTTATATTAGATATTATCATTCATTATAACTTAGTACTTTAGTAACTTTTCATCATAATCTTATTGATAAACCGGGCTTCCACCAATCAAAGTTTACAAATAAGTTCTAGCATGCCTTCAAGAAATATCTACATATCAAATTATCTTCAGAACTCTTTTTTAAATCCGTCCTCCACTCTGCTTTGGTCACCTTTGCTTATTTTTGTCTTAAATTCGAAATACTATTGTTTTGTTCAGTTTATCTGGTTGTTTATTTTTTTCGATTCTTGAACAGGGATCCATATCGTTTGGCTGAGCCCTTCATAATCACAATTTGTTTTGGTGTTGGCGATTTTTGCTACGCCCAGTTTTGTAAAAAAAATTATGTAACTTTGATTTTCTGGTATTTTATATGAATAAATACCCAATCTCAATCATACATACACGTTCTTTATCTTTTACAAACAGAGCCTTAACAGCAGGAGCTTGTTTTCACTTGTTGTCCGGGCCCAGAAAACCCATAAAATACAGCAATGTCCATTGTAAACCCAAATGGTCAGACATCAAATTGCGAGCTTTATTTGATTTGTCGGCGCATGCCTAACGCACGTTTGCAGCTTACTAATTTATATGTACTAAGATTTCATGTTTAAAGAAAACATGCTGTTATAAACGTATTTAAATTATATAGCATTCAAACATTATATTGGCGTTCGTTAGGCCACTGAGGGTAGAAACTAAATGAAGCAAGAGGGTAGACACTAAATGAAGCAAGAGGGCCATGATGGCCTTATCTCGCTCACCTGAGTGATGTTGCTCTCAAGTTGAATAAATTCATTGATGTAGCTTCAAAAACACGACAAAGGTTAGCCATCCTACAGGCAAAACGATATATATGGTCGAAAGGGCTCGCTCCGTTATGTATGCAAATGTGCCTGTTTTCCACTGAAATTTGTACTTTCAATATAATTCATTGTGAAAAATTATAAGGTGTCTATTAATTAGACACCTTATTACATTTACCGAGCCGTCGGAATGTCAAGAAGTAGACTAAGTAAACGTCAAGGAAATAGGCAAAACGTTTTATAAACCGATTTTATTAAATTTTCTGATTGCTTTCTTGATCAAATGTAGACCCCGCCCTCCCCTACAATGCTTATGGGATATTTCATAGACTCTACAAATGTGTAATAGGTGATCTATGCATTTTCTTTTAACATACATTTTACGCAAGAAAAAGGCATGTAAATAGTTTAAACGTGCATGAACATTACAATTTCAGTTTGAGGCTTTAACTTCCAATGGTACGCTTTCGAATTAATTTTCCGCGTTAGGTATTAACAGGGAGTTTCTCTTTATTATGAAATGAATTGATATGTGTACGTAAATGTGAATTTTTATCCTAGTTTAATGTGCAAATGTGTACGGAAGCCCAGTTGTGCCACTTTGTTGTTTTTAAATTGATTTTTTCAACATAACTAAGTTGAAAATTCAAGATACTAAGTTGAATATTCAAGATACTAAGTTGAAAATTCAACTTATTAAGTTGAAAATTCAACTTACTAAGTTGAAAATTCAACTTACTAAGTTGAAAATTCAACATACTAAGTTGAATATTCAAGATACTAAGTTGAAAATTCAACTTACTAAGTTGAATATTCAAGATACTAAGTTGAAAATTCAACTTACTAAGTTAAATATTCAAGATACTTAATTGAAAATTCAAGACACTATGTTGAATATTCAAGATACTAAGTTGAAAATTCAACTTACTAAGTTGAAAATTTAATTTACTAAGTTGAAAATTCAAGATACTAAGTACTAAAATCAGTATCTTGAATATTCAACTTAGTATCTTGAATTTTCAACTTAGTAAGTTGAATTTTCAACTTAGTATCTTGAATATTCAACATAGTGTCTTGAATTTTCAATTAAGTATCTTCAATTTTCAACTTAGTATCTTGAATGTTCAACTAGGTAAGTTGAATTTTCAACTTAGTATCTTGAATATTCAACTTAGTAAGTTGAATTTTCGACTTGCTATCTTGAATTTTCAACTTAGTTAGTTGAATTTTCAACTTAGTATCTTGAATATTCAACTTAGTAAGTTGAATTTTCAACTCGGTATCTCGAATATTCAACTTAGTAAGTTGAATATTCAACTTAGTATCTTGAATATTCAACTTAGTATCTTGAATTTTCAACTTAGTATCTTGAATATTCAACTTAGTTAGTTGAATATTCAACTTAGTATCTTGAATATTCAACTTAGTATCTTGAATTTTCAACTTAGTATCTTGAATTTTCAACTTTTCAAGATACTAAGTTGAATATTCAAGATACTAAGTTGAAAATTCAACTTACTAAGTTGAATATTCAAGATACTTATTTGTAAATTCAACTTACTAAGTTGAAAATTTAACTAACTAAGTTGAAAATTCAAGATACTAAGTACTAAAATCAGTAACTTGAATTTTCAACTTAGTAAGTTGAATTTTTAACTAAGTATCTTGAATTTTCAACTTAGTAAGTTTAATTTTCAACTTAGTATTTTGAATATTCAACTTAGTAAGTTGAATTTTCAACTTAACAAGTTGATTTTTCAACTTACTATCTTGAATTTTAAACTTACTAAGTTGAATTTTCAACTTAGTTATGTTGAAAAAATCAATTAAAAAAACAAACAAAGTGGCACTATTGGGCTTCCGTAGATGTGGTATTCAAGGCGTGATTAAATCTATAACCTGAAATAACAATTTTATGTTTTGGTGCTATCTGCGTAAAATAATATAACTTTTAGCTTGTTTTATGGATCTATCAAATGGTTTGATTAACGCTGTTTATTTTCATCTTGAAATTACCGTAATGATTCTATAAAATGCCCATGTTTGTACAACTCCTGTCTTAAAAATGAGGCGTTTTGCACAAACTTTAATAAAATAAATTAGAAGCCTCAAATATGTGCATCCCACAATTCAGCAATTTACCTGTTTGATGTGTGCATGAACTTCACCTTTAATGTCTTTAATTCAATGATTATACTTCTATCTTATATCTACCAAATTTCAAATTAGGCCGGTTGACTGAACAAGATGGTCACCAGAGCTAAACATAGAAAAATCTTAGAAAGTCTTCTTCTCCAAAAACCACAAGGCCCAGAGCTTAGATACTTGGTATATACATGTAGCATTGTCTAGTGATCCTTTCAGAAGTTTGCACCTTCCGGGTGATTATTTGTTTTTCCAATGACTATACAGGAGAAACTTTAAACAATCTTATTTTCCCAAAACACTAGGTCCAGACCTTAAATATTTTGTATTTAGCATTGTCAACTGGTCCTCTACTAAGTTTGTAGAAGTCATATACGTGGGATGAAAGTTTGCCACCCCCAGTTGGTCAATTTTTACATAAACTTATATATGAAAAACTTTGAAAATCTTCTTGTTCTCAACCACAAGGTACAAAGCTTAGATATTTAGCATTTAGCATTGTTTAGAGGCTCTTTACCAAGTTTTTGTTTTCAAATCATGCCCCAGGGATTAAAATTTGACACGCCTTGGTGTTACAGTTGTCAAAAATGTTCTACAGCGTTTTCTTCCTCAATTTTGAATCACAGCAATAAGAATTATTTTTAAAAACTTTATAAATCTACATTAGAACGATGCAGAAGCCTTGCTACATATGGGTGTATGCTTTTAAGTAAGAGTATAGTAAAATACAGAGAAATTATTATATACCTGTTTGTAACCTAAAATACACAGTTAAGAAGAAACAATCCGATTCCCCAAATTTGTCCGGACCCGGACCCTTCCCCATTTGGTAAAAAGGATCGCTGTTATTTGAGTCAAGAGTGCATTCGCCTTCAGTTATAACTTTTTTAATTAGTTAAAAGTACAGCTCAAAACATGCAAAGCATAATTACTTCAATATTACTTCAAAACCAAATTAGCATAACTAAAAAAATAAAGATATTTAAAGTGATGCATGATGCATTTCAATTAGTAATGGACGAATGACAGAGATGGAAATATGCAGATTGGTTTAAATAATAATGACACATTCTATTTTTGAAAGGTGGTATAGGCGAAAGTACTGGTAAATTCGTCTTCAATGTTGCAAATGTTTCTTTTTGCAAATGCATGTGATTGTATCATCATTGTACGCAAATTTGAATTTTATGTGTTCCTACAAAAAAGAAGTCCGTTTAGTCAGAAGGTTATCACATGAACAATCCTTCTAAGCAGTTTGATATATCCATGACTGCCTTTTTGTTTAAAACGGTTGCAGCCCTGCTACAAACTATGGCTATGTGAGAATTTTACAATTCATTATTATAACAACAGTTGTAGTTTGTGAAATACAGTAAACATCATACTAACCTGATTCACCAAGGCTCTTTGTCAAATTGTTTATTTTAGTTTGATCACGAATATATTATCCGTAGCTTAATGAGTGGCGTTGAACTCAAGGTTTTGTCACCTTCGTGGAGAGAGATGTAAATGTAGTATGTTTTCAACCACTGCTTCCTATTTCAGGTGAGTTGACTAAGGCATGAGTCGGGATTCGAACACCTGACCTACCAAATCGGAAGTGATAGCATAGCATAGTTTCAGCAATCTAGTCTATATCAAATGTAAATAATTCAATCAAGGTTAACATTCTATTTAAATCAGTTATTTAAGTTTGACTCAAAGTTGACAGACTTTGAAAGTCACTAATGCACGATTATAGAAGTGTATGGTTTGACCTGACTTTTAAATACAGAAATCCTTACATAGTGTTGACGTAATTAGTCGCAAATTAGACGTCGAAAATGTTTTGCAATGCCTCTGTTCTAATGCCGTGGTACGTAACTGATTGATTCTCTTTACGTCAAACAGATCCCAACTTAAGAATCAGGAAAAGATGCAGATTTTCCACGTATACATTTTAGTGATATTTGAGAACAGGTAACGGACCGAGCCCTTTCATTCATGTAGCTTTAAAACAGAAATTAGGTCAATAGGTCACTGTCAGCCAATGTAAATGCAAAACTATCCATGTCATTGCTGTAGCTTAAAAACTTGAAAGCAGATCAGTATTTCAACTTAAGCCATGATTGTGTTATCCTCAGTGTATAATGTGTTTAGCATGGTTCATTATATATCATCTTCTCATTGATCATCATTGCCATCATTATCATCGTTATTTTTATACTTTATTTCGTGTCACTTTTATAATATTATAAGTACAGTCGACTCTCGAAAACTCGAACACCCTCGGGGAAGCAAAATTTGTTCGAATTATCGGTAGTTCGAACTTTCCGGAGTAAGCATGTCGGCCATATTGGAGATGGTACTAAAGACCGTTCAGTCTAGAGTGAAGTGTACTAAAACCTGTGTAGGAATGTACTCGATTACATTCTAATGAAGAAAAACAAAAAAAGCATGTTTATTTCAATTTTTATCTCAACTTCTAAGATTGCTTCATATTTCGTCTCGATAGTCTTCTGTTCTGTCTTTCTCTTCACTCCTTGTTTTCCTGTCGCCGACTTGGCTATCCTCCCGTTTCCGGGCCCTTCACCAAGTTGCTCAGCGAAATTAATTTTCCCCGAATTCGCCGACCTGGCTATCCCCCCATTACTGGGACCTTCACCAGGTTGCTCGACGTTAGAACTTTGTACACTATGTTCTGACATAATTGTGTGGTTGACTTGAAAAATCTAGTTTTATATAGCTTTTATTGAATATGAAACAATTAACTCATTTTATGACAGGCGAACGATTGCCACAAACATAATCATAAATGTTAGCACGCGCGGCAAACAAATACACATATCCTATATTATTACCAAGTGACGATATTTACTCAATCAAGATTTTCACGAGGTGTGAAAAATATGCGGCCGGCTGATTGATCAATTAACGAACGACACTGTTCGAATTTTCCGGAGTTATTCACACTATTTTATTAATGGCGGACATAACATCAGTTCGAAAGTTCCGATTATCCGGGTTCCGATTAACCGGAGTAGAACACTTGAATTTAGAAGAAAAAATTCGGGACCCGACGATGTGTTCGAATAATCGGGGGTGTTCCAATTATCCGGGTTCGAACTTTCGAGAGTCGACTGTATGATTTACTGTGATATATGAAATATTGTTACACCATGTTGTTGTACATTTTATGCTAAATTAAATATATCTATCTAGTTATTGAACATAATTGGGCTAAATGTGGGCGTGGTCAATTTTGACATCCGGGGCATAATGTGAACAAACTTCGTTTAGGACCATCAAACAATGCTTCATGCCCTGGGCGACACCGTTTCAGACAAGAAAAGTTACTCATGTAACTCTATATACAGACAAGGGACCCATAGCGTGGTGAATTTTGACCCTGGGTGTATGATTTGAACAAACTTGGTAGAGGTCAATTTGACAATGCTACGTCTAAGACCTTGCGGTTTTCCAGAAGGAGAATTTTTAAGTGTTTCCTTTACCAAGTGACCCCGAGCAGAGTCAATTTTGACCCCGCGGGCATGATTTGAACAAACATGGTAGAGGTCCACTAGACAATGATACAAACTAAATATCTAAGATATAGGCATTGTGGTTAGGAGAAGTTTTTCTATATCAATCAACATGAAAACCAGTGACTCCTGGATGTGTTAAATTTTTATCTGGGGGTCATGATTTGAACAAACTTAAAAGAAGTCAAATAGACAATGCTACACACCAGATATCTAAGCTGTAGATATTGTGGTTTCGGAGAAGAAGATTTTTAAAGGTTTTCCTATATAATTCTTGGTAAAACAAGTGATCACCACACGGGGACAATACTGGCCCAATGGGCAGCATCTGAACACACTTGATAGAGGTCCCTCCACTAAACAATGCTACACACTAGAACTCATATAATATTATAATGCCCCAATTATAGTGTCACGTTTTTCCCGCGCCGTTGTGCCCCGTTTCTGACACCCACGATTTGAAAATTTCAGCCGGGTGCTACGCGCTAGACAACGCTGTCACCTCGTTATAATCCCGTTGAAACACGTTTCAGAGGGAACAACGAATATCAAGTCGGGTTATGCCTCGCTGCCGCCGCGCAGTCGCCTCGTTGTCGCCACGTTGTTCCACGCAGTGCTTCGTTATGCCTCGCTTCAGCCACGCTGCAACCACGTTCAGGTATAATTCGTCACGCACTGGCCTCACAAACTTCTTTGACCATGTAGGAAGTGGTGTTGTGGGCTACTCTGAATGAATACATTAGCGAGTGGTAGCTGTGTCCAGTGGCAAGGTGACAGAGAATGGCCGCTACTTTCAGACCAGGCTGCAGCTCTTTCTTGAACCAGATGCCCTTCTTTAATCTAAGGGTCAGCCTGTCCACCAGATCCTGGAATAGGAGGGGGTCAACTCTGAGGAAGTTTTTGAAGGTGGCCACATCCTCCCTCCTCAGCTTTTAAATGAGTTGGTGGTACTGGCCGAAACCCTCGCGTCACCGGAGCCAGTCCCTGTAAAACATGATGCGTGGGGCCCACTCTTCCCTTCTTTCTATCCTCTTCTCTATGGAGCAGCTCTATATTTTTCAGCATGTGTTGGTCCAGGGCTAGGGTAGCATTCGCCAGTTTGAGATCCGTCCGTGGTAGAGGTTCAGCACTTGGGCTTAAGCAAGAACACAAATGATTTGAGGTCCTTGATGGAGGGATATATATCTCTGGCAGATAGCTTCTAACATCCTTGGCGTGACAAAAAGTATCATTATTATATAGCGAACCACAACGTATCAAAACGTACAACATAGCAGACACGTACCACAACATCGTACAACGTTGAACACCGTAGTATCACGCAGTTCATAACGTTGTACAACGTGTTACTACGTATCATAGCGTGACACAGCGTGACATAGCGCGATACGAGGAACGTGGAAGCAACGAGACCACAACGTAGCATAGCGCACCACAACGTGTTACGTTTTGTTGCGTTTTTGTTACGTTATACCACGTTGTACCATGTTCTCGCCACGTTGTTGCTACGTTGTAGTACGTTGTTGGAAAGTTGTTGAAATTTTCAATTCACGTTCTGTCACCTTTGATCACGTTTTAGCTAGGTTGTTCTACGTTTGCACACGTTCTAGCCACGTTTCACAACGTAGCTAAACGTGTCGGCAAAAACGTGAAACTATGACTGGGGCATGAGTCTCTGTAAAGCAAGTGAACCCCCTCCTCCCAGGCAGGCGCAATATTGACCCTATGAGCAAAATTTGCGCACACTTTGTAGAAGTCCACAGGCCGATGCCTCACACTAAAGATCTAACATCAGGGCCTTGTGAATTTGAGATGAAGATCTGGCCAAGTTTTATGATATTACATGACGTGTTTTATGAGAAGCAATTGTAGCAGTACGACGGACGACGTGGGACGGGTGTTAATTCAGTTGGGCTAAACTTCGTTCCTGGGAAGAGGACCACTGCTAGTGATCAGTCATCCGTTAGAAACTGTAAGCTTTATCACATTAAGACTATGGTCGGTAGCGGAACTCGGACCCATGACCCTAATGACGTTTAGTGAGTCAGTGATCTTAATAACTCGGCCAAAGAAGCGGGTGAAAATACTGGTGATTTGTATTAACTTTAGTATGATAGTAAACACAAGACTGTTTTATAAATTTATTTCCAATATAAAAAGTATATAAATATTATACATGTAAAGAAAATTATCTGGCTAGTGTTAATATGCTATGGAATTTGACAATATATTTACAGAGACATTATGGACGTGATTTTATACATTTGGACAAAGAATAGTCAATGAAAACTAACTTGAATGAACAGTGTAACCATGACCAGACCGCTCGGTAACAAGGGACGCTCATACTTTCAATTTGCCGAGACAGCAGAAAATAGAATAAAACATCATTGAAAAACACCGATTACATCTTATTTTCAGAATGATTTTCAGAATGATTTTCATAATGATAACGTCTCATTGTGTTTTACGATCGATTTTAACGTTAGTTTATCTTAATATATGTTCCTGTATAAATGGGACAAGCTATACTCCAATCATACAATTTATACACATTTTAATTCGTCTTTTAATCTGCAGCCACACAAGCATTAATTGAAACAAATAAAAATTGATACAATGTACTTAACTTTCTGCAAAACTGAAATCATCACCATTTGATATGGTCATTATAACAATTACATAGATAAAAATAAAACGTATCACATAATGGTCTACTACAAACATGATAAGTGAGTATTTATGTATGTAAAGTATGTTAAATTGTCTTCGATACATGTACACAAGCAATAGTTGACGATGTTAGCATACAGTAACGTTTTAAAGGCATCGTTGTTTCAGTTAATTGAGTTATTCACTATTGTTTGACTGTGAATGCTCCAGGTTTTTCTATTTCTTTGTCGTAGGCATTGTTTATATAGTACTTCTTGCTGGAAGAACTCTTGTTGTTCTTTTCATCCCTGAAACAGATTTGTACGATACATTATCTTCCAACAATTATACCATGTGATATTAAATTTATCTGTGTCCCGAAACTTACTGTATCCTGTTTTGACCTTCAGTAAGAAATATATATAACTTATCTGTGAAACTTCCGTGACAAACGTTTTTATAGAGTCTGCTACAAGAAATCTAACCTGTAACTCCGATATTACCTCATGCTTTTTGCAACAATGCTATCTCTTCATTCTCTACACATTTGATCGAATCTTAAAACTGTTCTTTTGTTCATCAAATTTTATCGTAAGGGGCATATCAGTAACTTTAGCTTGTAATTTTAAGTTTGTAAGGAAAATATAGACCGGAAACCATTTGTCTATTTTTAGTAGCAGTGACCTTGACTTTGATCTTAGTGGCCCAAAATCCAATTCAAAGCTTCATCTCCACGCAAGCTACCTACATACCAAGTTTCATGGCAATTGGTCACTCCTTACTTAGGTTATTGTGCGGAAACCATTTTTCTAGTGACGTTGACCCCAGTGACCCAAAATGCAATTCAAAGCTTTCTCTTTTCGCAAGCTACTTACATACAAAGTTTCATTGCAATTGGTCACTCTTAACTGAAGATATTGACCGGAAACCAAATGTTTGATAATTGCGATCCGTGTAATTATCCATACGTAAAGAACTATCCGTGTTTTTATCCATACGTAAAGAACGATCCGTGTTTTTATCCATACGTGAAGAACGATCCGTTTTTCTATCCATACGTAAAGAACGTAATACTAGTAAACAAACATTTGCGTTAAGAAGCAAAGAAATCAATTAGGAATAATATGGATTTCGTTTAAAAAAAAAAGAAATTTGAGGTAGATCTGGAGACTTACTTTCCGAAGTTGATAGCGTCCTCGATGGTTTCAGGCAGTATTCTTCCGTTTGTTTCTGGTAAGAGCAGTGACAACAGACCTGCTATCACAGACAGACCACCAAACACAATCAGCGGCAACGCCTTTCCGAACGGACCCGAAACATAAGACCCCTGTAACAGACAAACCGTCATTTAAAACTATTGCATGTAAATAATATGTGCACAGTTAAACATAAACTTAATGCAATTTCAAATAGCATAAGAATTCAATAACTCACAACAAATAACTATTAACGATTAACTAATAACAAACAAGTAATAAAAAGTAATAAATAACAAATAAGTCACAAGTGCTAACAAAATTGTCCCTCTGTATGTGACAATTTTGAGGCGTGAAAATAATCCGGTTTACAAGTTCAACTACACTTAACAGATTTAGAAACGCAAAGATTTCCCCTGTTGAACATTTTTATTTGAATGACGCTATTGTTTTAATTTCTTTTTAAATCATTTTTTGTGATGAATTATAGAAACTTTTACAATAATTCAATTTTATATTGTCTTTGTTGTGTATGAAATTTTAATAAATTTGAAACACGGTAACACTGTTAAAATAAATATTTTGCCACTTTTAAACCTGTTGAGTGTATTACGAATTACACCAGACAAAGGCTTCTTGTATATAATATTTCCGGTGATTTTACCCATATTAATATGATAATGCATTCTTTAGGTAAGTTTGCATTTTGAAATCCACTTTAAGGGCAAGAAGGCCATACGGCAGAAAAAGTGCCAACCGCTATATCAGCTGACAATCGATAAGTATTGGGGATTAGAAGTTAACGGAAACAACTACGGTTCGGTAATATCCGTAAATAACGGACAGGGTCATAAATCATTGATTATCGATTGTACTTGAATATTGCCTAAGGGAGATATTGAACTTGACATGTTACTTTTGTGCGTAAAGGGGATAATCTTCTAAATTTTACCATTTCTACCAGAAGATAAAGAACATTCAACAGTATCATTCACATTACTCGCAATTAATAATAATAATAATAATAATAATAATAATAATAATAATAATAATAATGATGATTTAACTAGAGAGCACTTCTTCATTACAGTCACATGTTCAGTCATTAAGGAGTTTAATGTAAAATAACGGATGTAGAAAATAGAATTCATTGGAAGTAATTGTTGACAATAGTCACAGATTAATCCAAAAGCTACAACATTCGTGAATTTTGACATGATAATGGGAATGAATCTAGTGTGCACTTGATTTTTCTTATTCGGCTGATCCCTTTACACGTGCGTAATGTTTGCTCGTGAGAATTGTTGAAAATTGTAGACCTACAATTTTCAAGAACAGACGCACACGGCAAATATGTTGCAAAAGCATGCGCAAGTACTGGTTCCATAAGGACACAGACTGTGAGACACCTCTTTGGAGGCATTCGTCACTTATGAGGGACAGCTCTTGTTTTGAAATATCATTGAAAAAGTACTGCGCTATATTTTAAACAGGTACTTACGAATAATAAAATGCAAATTGGAAATGTTTTTGGTACAAATAAAGGTCATTTCCGCTGGTAAGACATCTTTCTTGGTAAAATAAGTTACATTTAATTGTGCTACTGAGTCTTTAACATCATTTGAGAGATATCTTTCTATTTTTTGAAAGATATCTATCACAGTTACAGAGATATCTCTCTAAAGTTAAGACATATCTCTGTATTTTAAATAGATGACTCGTTTCATAGATATCTTTTGATGTTGGAGAGATATCTCTTTACGGTTAAGAGATATATCTACTACACTGAGAGATATCTCTTTAGTATTGTGAAATATCTTTCAAAAAATTAGATATCTTTATGATAGACATCTCCTTATTTACAGAGATATTTTTTAATTTAATAAATATATCCTCTTTTTTATTAAATAGTAAATTGGCTTGCCATAATGACTCGCCTTCAGTTATAACTTTAGTTAAATTAACAGCTCAAAACATAGCTAATTCAATATTACTTTAAAACCATCTTAACATAGATGAAAATAAAGATATTGCAAGAGTTATGATGCATTTTGATTAATTATGGATAGATGGCAGACATGAGTATGTGCAGATTGGTTCAAATAATAATGACACATTCTATTTTGGGAAGGTTACGTAGGCGAAAGTACACTCTTAGCAAACCCCAAGAAAACGATGCATTTTATTTCATACATATCCTGATTAATATTGATAACAACATTCGTCATGTCTGTTTTTTTGCAAATGCATGTGATTGTATCAGTTAGATATCCTTGTACGCAAATTTATATATTATGTGCTCTTACAAGAAAAAGAAGATTAATTGTCAATAGTCACAGATTAATCCAAAAGCTACAACATTCGTGAATTTTGACATGATAATGGGAATGAATCTAGTGTGTACTTGATTTTTCTTATTCGGCTGATCCCTTAACACGTGCGTAATGTTTGCTCGTGAGAATTGTTGAAAATTGTAGACCTACAATTTTCAAGTACAGACGCACACGGCAAATATGTTGCAAAAGCATGGTGTGCTTTTAAAACGTAAATGGGCGACCGCGTTAAATAGTACGTCGACTTGTTTATTTCCTAATTAGTTATTCCTGATCTGATAAAAACTAACATTTGATTTCTGTAGGCTTTTTTAAGTTGAGAAATAGCACCGTTTCCTTTTCAGAATATCAATAGAATTTACATACTCTAGTAAACGCTTGATGTTGAATGTCGTAAAAAGAATGTGGTTTTTCAGTTTCAAACCATATGGTCAAATATATTTTTCCTTCAAAATTACAGCTGGATTGTAACACTGTCCACATTGCTTGAAATTATAATTAACATTAAGAAGAAATAAGGATTTAATGTGGTAAAAAACTTTTCCATTTTTGCAGTAGAATAATACCTGTTAAATTTTACAGATGGTGTCATTTAATACTCTGCACACCGATCAAACCTTGCGTGTTTTTTTCTTCTCTTTTTGTTAAAATAATAATAAGTTTATTTCTCCGGGGTGAAATGAAAGACAAAATATTCGAGGAATAAGACAACCTGCTTTTATCTGTGTATTTTGAATCTGGAAGAAACTCTATGTTGACACCTATAAAAGTCCTTTTAAAAATGACTTTACCTCTGTATCGGTTAAAGGTTTAGCTGTGGTAGATTTTTGTGTTGTTAGTCATGATGATCTTAAGCTATTTAGTAATTTTTCTGTTACAAGACCCTCAGAACTTATTACCATGAGTGGTGACACAAATATACTGGCTACATGTATACCAGACCATTCTCTACTTATATGGAATGTTGATATTCCTATTTTGCCTTCCTCTGATGTTGATTTGAGTCAGAAAAGCTATGATAAATTTGATGTATCTAATGTTTCTAGTAATTTTTTATCCAGTCCAGATATTTTGTCAGAAGTAAATGCTATAATTGATAAGATAGAACAAGGGTTTCAACAACAGCAAGATTTAGATAAGGTATATGAAGAATGGTGCAATATTGTTAAGTATAACATGTATAAGTCTGTACCTTATAAAAACATAAAGCCTGGTAGTAGTAAGAAATATAGACCGGGTAAGCCATGGTGGCATGGAAAGCTCACCGAACTTTGGTCTGAGGTTTGCTTAGCCGAAAAGCGGTACGTAAAATGTACAAGTAATAGTGAGAAAAAGAGGTTACGGTCATTTTATGTATGTGCACGAAAGCAGTTTGATCGTGAAGTACAAAGAGCCAAGCGTTTTTATAGGTACTCATTACAGAATGATCTGTTAAATGAATGTAATGTTGATCAGACTAAATTCTGGAAAACAATTGGCAAAGTTGGTGTTGGTCATAGCAAGAAAACACAAATTCCCTTAGAAGTAGTTTTTGAAGATGGCTCTGTATCTACTGACCTAGAAGTTGTGCTTGATAAGTGGAAGTCTGATTTTTGTTCTATTTTTAATAGTGTTAAGCACACCAATACTGCTTCTTTTACTGAAAGTATTGATCAGTCTGATCAGTTGGTATTTAATGATAATATCAGTATTTTTGAAGTCAAGAAGGCTATTGATGATGCTAAGAATGGCAAAGCATCAGGAGTTGATAATTTACCAAGTGAAATGTTAAAAAATGATACTGCTGTTTTATTTTTGCATACACTTTTTAATGTTTGCTTTAGTAATGGTATTGTTCCCACACTTTGGGGAAAATCTATTATAAACCCCATCCCTAAGTCTTCTACATTGGATACTAGAGACCCTCTTTCATATAGAGGCATTTCCTTGGCTTCTTCAATGTACAAGTTGTATTGTAGTATCCTAAACAGACGTTTAAGTGATTGGTGTGAAATTAACAATGTAATATCAGACGAACAAAATGGTTTTAGAAAAAAACGGAGTACGAATGACCATTTGTCATCTTTAACTAGTATCACTGAAACTAGAAAAAAACTTAAAAAGTCTACTTATTGTGCTTTTATAGACTTCCGTAAGGCGTTTGATTTAATAAATCGTGATATACTTTGGAATAAACTGGTAAAATTAGGTATTACTGGCAAAATGTTTTGTGCCATTAAGTCTCTCTATTCATCAATTTCATCTTGTGTCAGACTAAATTCTTATGTAACTGAATGGTTTGTTGTAAAATGCGGATTAAGACAGGGTTGTATTCTATCTCCTCTGCTATTTAATCTTTATATCAATGATTTAGCAGTATATTTGAAATCATTAGATATTGGAATACAAGTCAATGGTGAAAATATATGTATTTTGATGTATGCTGATGATATTGTCTTGTTAGCTGAAAACCAGCATGACCTTCAACTTTTACTGAATGCCTTAAATGAATGGTGTAATTTGAATGATATGTGTATTAATAGTACCAAGAGCAATATTATACATTTTAGACCTGTGTCTACTCCTAGAACTGAACATAGATTTACATGTGGGGACAGTTCATTGCAAGTGCTTAGTAAATATACATACCTTGGCTTAGTTTTACAAGAACATTTAGATATGAATATAACAGCTAAGGCAGTTGCTCAGAGTGCAAGCCGTGCATTGGGTCTCCTCATTGCTAAATGTAAATCTATAGGCGGAGTCCCATATGATGGTTTTACAAAACTCTATGACTCTGTTGTTTGGCCAGTTGTTGCCTATGGTGCTTCAGTCTGGGGAGATAAATCTTTCTCCTGTATAAATACTGTTCACAATAGAGCCATGAGATATTTCTTAGGTGTTGGTAGATATACACCAAATGCGGCAGTTGTTGGTGAACTGGCTTGGCAACCTCCTATAGTACGCCAGTGGAAATGCATTTCAGTTTCATGGGCTCGCATTGCCAATATGCCTGAATCTAGGCTTAATAAACGTGTTGCACTCTGGGCCTCTGGGTTAGCTAGTACAGCATGTAAAAACTGGTTTTTTGCAGTTGAAAAGAAGTTTTCTGCATTCAATCTTGATCAGTTTTGTTCAATTAATATTCCAGTTCATAAAAATAATTTGGTCAATAGCGTAGTACAGAAGACCATGGATTGTTTTGAAATTGATTGGTTAAGTTCAATTAACAGTATTACTGGTATTTCAGGCACTGGTCGAAATAAATTAAGAACTTACAGATTATTTAAACAGGAATTTTGTGTTGAAAATTACTGTAAGACAATTATGTCAGCAAAACATAGATCAGCTCTTAGTAAATTTAGATGTGGAGTTGCTCCACTAAGGATTGAGACAGGAAGATATGAAAAGTTGAGGGTAGAGGATAGAAAGTGTTGTTTTTGTAATATTTTAGAAGATGAAATGTATGTCTTACTGGACTGTCGCAAATATGAAGATATTCGCAGCTGCTTGCTCAGCAAAGCTGAAAATGTCTGCATTGGTTTTCAAGATTTGCCTATCATTGATCAATTTGTCACTTTGTTTACACATCCTATGCTTGTTCGTCTATGTGCCAAAACCTGCCATGATATTTTACTTAGACGTCAATTTTATTTGTGTAAATAATGCTGAATAGATTTTCTTTACCATTCACTCTGAATATTTTATGTTCTCCTATGCAGTTTCTGCTAATCAGTTTATTTCTGATCTGATCAGAGGTAATAAATGTTATTTTAAACATTTTGTAATTGCGCAATAGTGCTTATTTTCTCACATCAGTGTTTTATATTGTGACACTTTTAATTAATTTTTAGGTTTCGATTAGCAGAAGGTGCATAGTCATACCTGTATATTTTGTATGATTTCCATACATGTTAGTGTATGGTTTTATTTGTTGTCTTTAATCTAGATGACATTCGTTTTAGGTGTAAATTGAATATAGTAACTGTGATAATTTGTAATTTATTATGCTTATAGTCTCTTATAATTCTACTATAGAATGGTCATTTGCTTGATATTATCTGTGATTTTGTATGCATGAATTTTATAAATGTGTATTATGCAAATGAATGAGACTGAAATAAACTATTAAACCTATAAAATGACACTAATTTCAGCTGAGTGAATGCTTGCCTTTCACTCGAAACAAAGAAAAATGTAAAACAAAATAAAAATATCCCGTGCAAGTGCTTCGAAATAAAAATGCATACATAGTGAATATTTTATGTGTTGCAAATTAACATCAAAAGCTAAATAATATTGATAATTATGCTGAAAATTTCATGGATCTTCGCTATAAAGACGATATCATGTATATCCGGTTTCATTGAAAGGTTTTGCCTTTTTATGAACAGAAAACTGAAGATTCTAACCAAGTTTGTATTTTAATGTAAAACGAAACACGTTTACGTAATACAACGTTTTAAAGATCATGATAAATGTTACGTAATGTCCGGCCATAAAACGTATCGATGGCCTGAAGCAGTTAGATCAATCATTCGGAAGTGTTCGGCCAGCATTACGGAAGCAACCGAGCTCCGATCGTAAAAATAAAATTATATACCTGTTAAACAAAACCTTAAAAAAAGACCATTCTCTTCTTTCTTTATTTTTATATAAAATATATCACTTAAATGTAGAATGGTTGTTTTATTCAATCCCGTTTGTGATTCTAAAATAATTGTTATAGTTTTTGAATAAATTGAAGATAAACTGCAAAGTTTTCAGTTAAAATTGTCACATTTTGGGTGTTTTACTATACATGTATATTATATAGTAAAACGACGGGTAGAGTTTTTAAGTTAAAAAAAGACCAAACAAATAAAGTCTCAGAAAAATAAAAAAATATTCATTAAAAAGGGGAAATGTTATATTTTATCATCCCGTTTGTGATTTTAAAATAACTTTATTAGTTAAAATGTTATCGCGAGTTAATGACAGTGCTCCTATATAAACCTATAGTAAATTTGTGGCGGGTATTGGCCCTGGCTGTGACACTTTTTCTGCCACATGTAGTATATTATGCAAAAACAAGTTTCTATCATGAGACATTTGGTTGTGATCGAAATAACCGTCATCTCGGGCTACTGTTTTGCGGGTACTCGACACAGCCTCGTTCCCGCCAAAACAGTTACCCTCAGTGACGGATATTTCGATCTGGACCATGTGCTCATGATAGAATCTATTAATCTGAAAGTCTGGGAGGAAGTTGTCACTTGACGTATGCTTATCACAGAAGTGTCTTTCAAACAAAACTTCTATAAAAAATATATTTAGAATTTGATATTAAAGTTTGGCATATATAACTTGCTACGTGAAGAAATCGCTCTGGGTCGCTAGTAATACAAAATACACATTGCTGTATGAAAATGTTCTTTGAAATGCATGCTTTGAGACCGTTATCGGTATTCTTTGATGATCTGCGGTAAGCAATGGTTACAGTACCAGACGTCGCGTTTGTCATAAATGAACTGTTGTCAAATATACGTCGCCACTATCAGTCACCGGTGACGTGAAATCGTGAATTCGTGAAGTAATGTCGTGAAATCGTGAAGTTGAAATAGTGAAATCGTGAAGTTGAAATTGTGAAATATTGAAATTGAAATGTCACCATCGGTCTTTAGTACTCGTTATCGGCTAATACTACTGTCGTGCATTTGTATTCGGAATGAAAAAAACAACGGACATTTCATTGTTGAGAAATGTTCATTGACTCAACCACGACTTGGGATTGAACCGTTAAGCAGATATGATTGGCCAGTAAATACTTAAAGCTATAAGTTAACCAAATATATTTGTTGACCTATGGATGGCAAGTCACCGACCGTTGAGCCAAGAAAAGTTTCTGAATATAGCCACAAATCTTGAAGAATACGGTATTTATTTGTGTAACATTTAAATTTCAAATTGTCAGCAAAAAGCGCCTGACGTGATAATATATTCAAGAGATACTAGAAGTCGTCATTTAATATTTAGTGCATTGCATGTTATCTAAATGTACATACTAAATCGGCTACGTATGGTGAAACCATGCTCCCAACCCTAGCCATCATTGAGCTTGATCCCATGCCAGAGTTTCGAACTTTGGTCGGGAACAATTCTGCTGACCATACATAGATCACTGCAAACGCTGCAGACACTCCAAACTTCCCAACGTTTGACAGAACCACCGTTATCCAATACAAAGCTGAAACATAGCAACGAAATTATTTCAAGTATGCATTATAGTCTAAATGTATATGAAAATGTGTGGTTACACGATCCGCAACAACTTTATATAGGGGGTTTACAAATTAAAAGAGGGTAGAAAAACAAGAGGGCCATGGTGACCCTATATCGCTCACCTGAGTACCAGTGCACTTACCTAAGAAAATTTTCAATTTTGACCCCCAAGGGCATGATATGTACAACGTTGGTAGAAGACAACTAGTCAATGTAACATACCAAGTGCCTGAGGTCTAAGCCTTGCGGTTAAGGAGGAGAAGATTTTACAAGTGTTTCCTATACCAATTGACCCACGGGGCACGGGCAGTTTTGACTCCCGTGTCATGACTTGAAAAAACTTTGAAGAGGTCCACTAGACACTGTTACACACTAAATCTCTAAGCTCTCGACCTTGTGGTCTTGAGGAAAAAGATTTTGAGTTTTTTTTTTAGGCGGGGCCAATATTTAGCCAAGGAGCATGATTTAAACAAACTTGGTAGAGGTCAACTACACAATGTCGTAGACTAAGACTAAATATCTTAGCTCTATGATTTTGGATTAAAATATTTTTGAGCTTTTTCCTATAGAAACCTATGTGAAATCAAGTGACCGCCGGGCAGGGTCAATTTTGACCATGTGGTCATGATTTGATTAATTTTGGTAGAGGTCCACTTAGTAATGCTACATGCAAAATATTTTAGCTTTTGGCCTTGCAGTTTCAGAGAAGAATATTTTTTTACTATATCAGGCTTTGTGATATCAAGTCACTCCTCTCGCGGGGTAAATTTTTACCAAGGGGTCATAATTTGAACTGTATTGATAGTGGTCCACTAAACAATGATACATGCCAAATATCTTAGCTCTAGGCTTTATGGTTTCAGAAAATGTGTTGCCATAGCAACCAGGGTTCTGCTTTGAATGGAATTCTTCAAACAATTTTGGTAAAGCGTCATGCAAGGAACATTACTGTCAAATTTCATCAACATTGGCCCTTTGGTTTCAGAGGAAATGTCTTTTAAAGCAAATGTTGACGGACGATGGCCTGACGACGGTCGGACGACGGACAATCATTCATCAGAAAAGATATTTAAAATAAAGACTAGTTGCTATTCAAACAGTTTTCAAAAATAAAACTTTTTACAAAAAAAATACATGTATAAGCTTTGAATGCAGAGAAAGGTTTATTCTGTAGATGTATTCACTTTTCGACGAAGAAAATCGCTTAAAAAACAAACACTTTTACGGACGGAAGGACGTCGGGCAACGCAATTTCGAGGTAGAGTGATGTTGATTTATCAATTTGTGCCATGGTCAGCTTACCGCTAAACATACTTCGTAGATTTAAGTGCTCAGCCAATAAATTGACTGAAAAACTATTACTGACACTTACATTTGTCAGCATATAGCACCGTGAAGATGGTACACAGGCACGCAACACCACCGAGAATCATTGTCCCAGCATGGAGAACTTTTCGGCCTACTTTGTTAAGCGTAAGGAGACATAGAATGTAGGCACCCAATTCCATAGTACTGTTGATCGCAAAATTTACGTATATGTCACCGTCCAAATTCCCCACATTCAATCCTAGGCCGTAGTATACCATACTCACAACACACCTGTTCATTAAACATAGAATATATTGTGTACAGTGGAATTTGAATTGAGGCAGCCAAAGGCGGGACACAACAACAAGCGACCCAGAAGGGTCAGTATCACTCTACTTGACTGACTGGACTGTTCTGAGTAAGTTTTGTGAAAATCGTTTGGAAATTGTGACCTGTTATCGAGGTTTTATAAGAAA
>JAFMSR010000003.1:39166145-39206145 GCA_022818135.1 Saxidomus purpurata | reverse complement strand
CCACGGATGCCCCCACTGTGCAGATGTGCTCATAAACAAGAGCAAGCATATCTGTATGTAAGATTTTTATGTGGAACTTTTTCATTCCACTGTTTCATTTCTGTACATATACCTAAAATGATCTACGGTAACCTTATGTACATGTTAAATTAAATTACAAATGTAAAATTTATATGTTCAATTATTTATATGGTATATAGTGAAAAAAATCAACAAAGGGCCATAATTCTGTTAAATTTGGTCGCAACAAATTTATATGGTATATAGTGAAAAAATCAACAAAGGGGCCATAATTCTGTTAAATTTGGTCGCAACAAAAATTTCTTCCTTTACTACCATCTACACTTAAAGCTGTTCATCCCTGGAAGTTTAAGCAAAATCTGCCATCCGGTTTAAGAGGAGTTGCGTTCACAATATTTCTATATGGTATATAGTGAAAAACTTAACAAAGGGCCATAATTCTGTTAAATTTGGTCGCAACAAAATTCCTTCCTTTACTACCATCTACACATTAGGTTGTTCATCCCTGGAAGTTTAAGCAAAATCTGCCAACCAGTTTAAGAGGAGTTGCGTTCACAAAATTTCTATATGGTATATAGTGAAAAATCAACAAGGGCCATAATTCTGTTAAATTTGGCCGCGCAAAAATTCCTTCCTTTTACTGCCATCTACACATTAAGGTTGTTCATCCCTGGAAGTTTAAGCAAAATTGCCATCCGGTTTAAGAGGAGTTGCGTTCACAAAATTTCTACATAGTATATAGTAAAAAATCAACAAGGGCCATAATTCTGTTAATTTGGTCGCAGCAAAAATTCCTTTCTTTTACTACCATCTACACATTAAGGTTGTTCATCCCTGGAAGTTTAAGCAAAATCTGCCATCCGGTTTAAGAGGAGTTGCGTTCACAAGATTTCGGGACGTACGGACGGACGGACGGACGGACTGACGGACGGACGGACGGACGGACGGACAAGTGCAACGCTATATGCACCCCACTTTGTGGGGGCATAAAAATCAATTGAAACTATATTCCAATTAAAATGGACTTCTTTTTTTTAAAAAACTTCTGGCAAAACTGTATATTCGTTTCTCAAAGAAATAGCTGAAAACATTGTTTTCTCGTTGTGCCGCTAAAACAGGGATTTACATAAGCGAAAAAAGACACTTTAATTGTTGTATATCTAACGCCTGAAAAGGCCAAATAAAAAATATTACGCTGTGAAATTACTACACACGTACTTATTAAGATGTAGACTGTTAAACTGACTTCGCATGATGAACTTTAAGTAGAAAAATCCCTTTTATATGAACAATAACTGGTGTGTGTAAAGATAAAATATCTCATAAGAGCTATTAGGCTACTACATGAAAATATCCGGCAGAACTTACGACCACATTCTAAGACTATGTCTATGTATTTCTCTCTTATACATTTGTATTTCCCCTTTTTTCGGGGAAAAATTTTGATTGGATAATTCAGTAGATTAAATCTAAATGAAATTTACAGTTGATCTTTTTTGTCAACCATGTAATCCTTGAATATCTCTGTCGAAAATTATATCTCTCTTGAATATCTCTCGGGATAGGTTTCAACGAAAACGACGTGTTAGAATCAAAATAATAAATGTGTGTCAATATTTAATCGTTAAATAAAATACAGTCAGTCGTTCGAATGCGAGAAATTAAATCACAAGTCTCGTACTCACGCACTCGTGATTTAATTAGGCCTACTCTACGCATTCAAACTTCTGACTATATTTATTCAACGACAAAATACAGGGACACATTTCGTTTTTAGTAAATTTGTCGACGTTGATAAATGAATGGTGTTTTTTTAATATTTTTTTTTTTTGCAGTAAATTGTTGTCTCTTCCCAAAAAAAAAAAACCTTTTTTTTTTTTTTTTTTAAAAAAAAAAAAATTTATAAAAAAAAAAAAAAAAAAAAAAAACCCAAAGTTTTCGAAGTTATACTGGTTTTAAGTTTCCTTTCCTACTAAATCTTTGTTCGGACACAAATCTAAACTATCAAATCTCAAGGACACAAAGATTATAAGTACTGCAGTAGGCCCTATTTAGACGCTAAACTTTTTTCTTTATACTGTTGATGCCATTTTGTTTTCGTTTATTCTCCAAACATTGATTTAAATACTTAGCAAACAATAACCCACTCACATAAAAGTAATTTTAGATATATTTACAAAGTAAACAGGGAAAATAAAAAGAACGTATATTCTTTCAGTATCTGAGGTGTTTGCATAAGCAAGGATTTGACCTACAAATGATCGACAGTGACGTTACAAATACAGCTGCTGGGTGTATACATATAATTAATACAGACTTACATGTCTGAAAATACTCCCATTACTATGGCCCCTATCAAAACACCGCCCATCAGGATCATGTTGGCGTTGGCACGTGCAATCTCCTGTCCACACACTAAGTTTGCCTGAAAATAGTTATACTTTTGTAAGAGCTTTGAGCAGAAAGGAAAATAAAAAAAAAGAAAAGAAAAACGAGAATACTATGTACATGTATATGTTTAATCGGTCGTTCGAGGACAATGTGGCTGGATGCAGTGACGACCTGCAACCACTTACCAAGACATAGTTTAATTTGATATAAGCGCTTTCTTCGGCAAATTAATGAGCACATGTACAATGTAATGAGTATATATAGAAACATTTTGAGAATGAGAAAAAGTACCTGTGTAATGAAAGTATTTTGGAACGTGGATTTATCATACACCCAATCGTCACACTCATCTTTGCTCGTGTTGACGGGGACATTCATAGAATTGTATGTTGTGTTTTGATTGGTTGCAAACACGTCACAATCGGCATACTTAAACCCGTCATCGTCATCGTCGACGAATGGGATCGTTCTGTTAATAAGTATCTCATGCCATTGACCTTGAACTTTGTAGCTGTCGTTGTCAAGACTTTGAAGACTGCATCTGAAAGTTTAGAATTGGAATAAAGCACGATACTTACGTACATGGCTTAAATTAACAAATTTAATCCTTTATATAAAGGCATATTACCTGTTAGTCTTTCAGAAAACTTAGAATTGATTTCAACCTGTCTAAGGAGCCAACCAAGAGGTGCATAAAGCATGGCCGCTAAAAGCCATAACCTATGAAATACATCTGTATTTAAACAAACATATCAAATGAGAATACATCAGTATTGGCGATTGGCTGCTTCAATTATACAGACAATTACCACAGGAGCAAATCATGAACTACAGCTACCACATGCCAAAATAATGTTCAAAATATCCATATTCAAATTAAATGACTCTTCTTGAAGTTCCATATACTAGTAATCAAGAACGAATGTGAACTGCTACTAGCTCATCAGTCGATGAAATCCGAGAATATACTAAAACAATGTATTTTTCAACTTTGGGTTTGAAAAGTCATGTCTATGAAACTATGATTTAAGGATGGTTTATGATGCGTGGGTGACATTATGTAACACATTAACGCTGTGCTCATCAGGTTTAAAACACGAAGTTACATACGAGTCACAGACGACTGGGAAATAAACAGGATTACTGTACGAATGACTGTTAACGAATCTCAATCGGCATAGCTTCTTGTAAACAACTTAAAAGCCGCTCAAGCTCAATTTACGCAACAATTTTGATATTGGACACCGCCTTGGATTTCTCGGTTTCTCGGTTCGTACCAAACAATTTCATTTTTTTTGCAGGTGGTCTCATAAACTTCAGATTATCTCGAGCATTTTGATGTATGACTTGTATTGTTCATTCTGCTGGCACAGTGGAGTGCAGGATCTGGTGGGTTGCTGCTCTATCAGTAACGTGTACCGAGCATATATATACATAAACCATAATCGAAATAGCAAGTGGTTCAATCGGAAAAACAACTGAACAGAACAGCAAATGAACTAGGCATAAAAAACAAGACATATCAACGACAAAATAAAAAAGTAAACCACACAAATAGCACTATGGTCGAAAATAATAGTTCGTGAACAGTACATAAAAATAACTGAACCGAAAACAATGTCAATCGCAAGTAAGCTGTACTCAAAGGCAAATTAACCAGTGAACTTACTTTGAAGAACATAATGTGAAGTTAACATCATACAATCTATATAGAACTAGATATAAGAGATTCACACTCTAATATCATAGTACATGTACTAGAACTAATAAAACTATTTATATTACCCAACCAAAATTAAAATGAATCACCTTGCTCAGCTGCATGTAGTGAACGTAAGATAGCTCTGGCATTCCATAATACACGATTTGTATGCTGAACATTTGAAAATAAATACATGTTCGTACTTACATTGTACATCAAGACACTGATCTTGCATACTAAATATACCTTATACGAATTAGACTGATAAATTATTTGGGCACGTGTACAGACATGTAAATAGCCAAGATTGAATCATGCCAACTAACTACGACTAGACAGCGATGGTAAATATATAAACACTTTGATACATTTTGTACCCAATCGTTAAGAATATTGTAAAAAATAAATGTTTGTCTTGGTGAATTATAGGTGGAATTCAAATCGGGTCAGGTCATAAAACTTGGTCACAAGGTCAAATCAGAGAAAACTTTGTTCACGCAATAAAGTCTGATTTTTTTACCCAATCACCAAGAAGATTTTTTCAGCGTGTTTATCTTGGTGAACTCATAGTCAAGTTTGAAACCAGGTCATGAAGGTCAAAACCAGGTCACCAGGTCAGATCATAGAAAAACCCTGCGCATGCAATATTGGCTGCATTCTGTTCTCAATCATCATGAATGTTGCTCAAAATGTTTGTCTTTGTGAACTCTATGTTGAGTCTGAAACAGGATTTTATTTCACAATCAGATCATAGAAAAACTTTGTGCATGCAAACGAGACAGCATAGTTGCCCAGTCATAATGAAACTTGACCAGAAAGTTTGTCTTGATAAATTCTAAATTGGAATTGAAATTGGGTCAAGTGGGGTCAAAAAGTACGTCTCCGTGTCAGATAAACATTGTGTGCACAATAGAGACTGGATGTTGCACCCAATCATCAACACGGTTGTTCAGAAGCGGAAAACTGCAATTCTGTGTTTCAGTATTTAACTTCAGTTAAATCATATAATTGTATATACCAACAAGATTTAAGTGCTGAAGAGTGATGTTTAGCTGTGCAGGTGTGTTTATTTGCGATTAAGTGTTCGTGATCACACACTGTAAACAGGAACGTACGTTAAAACGATAGTTTATCCCGTATCTAAAGTTTTCACGCACATTAAAGTAGCAATTGATCGTAGCTAAAAAGATGATTCATTAATTTTAGTTGGATGTTTACAAGTAAAATATTATGCAAGCGGAGAAAACGGAACATAGACACTGTTTGAACATGTTAACTTCTCCGCTTGAGGCCACGATTAGATGTACAGTAAACTAGAGAAAATGCAAGTTTTAACATTGACGACGGATGGTGTCAACAAATCGTTTCAAATACTTTTACGTGGCGGTTTTTCGCATTTAACTTTTATCCAAATGATTTTGTCATTGTAACCAGTGCAGATAATGATCATTCCAAACATGTATATAGTATGACCATGATATGCACAGCTCGCTATTCAGTCATTAATCACTTTCAGTTGTCCAGAGAGACCTATGTTTTATAGTGACGTTTTGCTAACTACAAACTACGTGAGGCCAGATACTTAAACGTAACTCCTTTTACTTCTTTCGTATAAATTATTTGCCTATGGTGGTTTTTTGTATTGCTGATGTAACTCGGAGCTCCTCTCGTCTAAACCATTGTGCTCACGGTCAAATGAAAGTTCATACCGTGCGCAGACAACCAGTAAAAGGCAATTTGCTTACTAAATTAGCGAAATGTCAGTTAGTGAAAGGTTGTTTCATTCACTTGTTTACTTAAAAATGTTAATAAACGCAAGCCTCAAGAAGCGCGAAATAAACAACTTCAAGAAGATAAAAAATAAGTATCGTGAGAGTGGAACGTTTCTTTAATCTAGTGCGGTTTTAAATGCGACTATTTATACCTTTTCAATGTTTTGGGGGCAAAATAATGTCAGCATATTTGCAGCTGACATCGAGTCGTTCAGCTGAATAAAAATGATTTTATTACTTAGTTCATTATTCATACTTTCGTTCATTCATACGATCGTTCATTCGTCTGTTAATCGGAACCATCTTTTCATACAAAAGGAAAAAAAAATCCTCTGTGTTTTACGGGTATTGTTTTCTTTTCTTTCAAATGTGTGACTCACAAGTATTCTCGTCTTATTTATCTGGATTGTCACAATTAACCTTCCCTTTTAACATTAAATGACCGCAACATTTTTCTCCCTCCATTTTCTTCTTTTTCTACGCAAAATGTGGTTGTCTTGTGTATACTAAACTACGTAAAACTCGAATAAATTAAATGGATTTTCAAAGGTTTAAAAGACCCGAATTATCTAGTCGTTAGAAAATACTACCGACAGTAAAGATGGGATTTTGACTAGCAAAACTGTACACAGGCAATACAGGTCGATGCATTGCTACTGAAATCAATAATTCAGTCTCAGGTGGGAAAAGGGAAACAGGGCATGTGCCTATACAAATTTATGATAAAGCTGAAGATCGTCCTATTCATTGCAACAAATTAAAAAGGTTTTAAACAACATGTATGTTAAAGTAAATAAACGAAATAAAAATAAGCAAAGAAGGATATTACCTGTGATCCGGTATAGCTAAAGTGAACACTGAAGATAACATCTGCATACCGGTATATATCGCTGGTAAACATACCAAAAAATACAAAATCTTCTGGTATTTTCCAAACTCGCCCAATAAGAGGGTTATTTCGTCAAATCTCATTATGTATAATATATGTCTTCACTTTTTCATAATATACTTTCAATTATTATTATTCAAATATTTACTAAACTAATCCTATGTTGTCACATAAAGTTTCTGAAACAAGTTCGACGTTCGAAGCTGCGTAACCGTTTGATTACAAAAGGGGCACTGAAAAGGAACACTCGCTTCGTTCAATGCAACCTTTTCAATTCAGTACAGTTCGATACAAAAACATATTCTTTACATTAGTCTAGGATGTTTACAATTTTGTGTTTTTGTAGACCGATTGCAAAAAAAAAAATGGGATGAGAAATGCAATACCAGCAGATGTAAACATCAGTTGAAGGCTAGTTCATATCGAGACTATGGCATACGATACACCCCAATAAAAATGGTAATGAGATATTATATGTTATAAGTTTCCCCCGTAGAAACCGGAACATAAAATTGCAACACCTATAACATTGGTTAATACCATCAAAATAATTATTTTTTGTCCACCACACTTTGTACTATTGAGAAAACTTTGATCATGTTGTTACCCAATGTTCATGTGTGTAACCTGATTGTACTAATAAAGAGTTGTCTTGTCTTGTCTTGTATAAGTAATATGGCAAGTATAACAAAATAAACCCGACACAATAAAGTTATAATCGTCTCTATCGTGAATCTCAAATATTCAGATATAACTGTAAAATGAGCGACGGAAGAGCGAACAGTGCAGATCATGATTAGACAGCACGGATGCATAAGCTGATCATGAACGGCACTGGTTGTAAAAGGTCAGCATCAATTGATGCTATAGCATGGAAAAGGTTACATGCATTAATTTAGACCCCATAAATGATAGCAACGGTGCTTAGGTGTCATGAGCTGCAAACACTTTCTTTGAGTATTTTGTTAGCTCGTATCTTTTATGTTTCGTTAAAGCTTTGTAGGAACATTTTCCAGGGTCACTTTTTTCACACTTTGAGGAACCACAGACATATGTTTTGTTTTCGTTTTTCAAAAACAAAATAACATTTTCTTTTCAAAAAAAAAAAAAAATGTAACATTTCCTGTGAAATGTGTAACAGAAATGCTAACTCATTTTTGGACAGTGACATAAAGTGTATCAATGAACTTCAGATAATCTACACAAACCCAGGCCCTGTGCTTATAAACATTTTTTAAGCGCAATCTCATGCCCCTCAGCACAAAATCATGCTCAAGAAATATGGAATAAATTCAGGTTATATTGTTCCACAAAGTCTGGTTCCATAACAATAATCAGAAGGTCTCTTCTTTAGCTTATACATCTTTACAATAAATCCAACTTTGTATATGGACCCTATCCTTTTGAAGTGTGTGAAAACTGTGATCTGGGAAAATTATGGCCCCACCAAGTTTCATAAACGGATCGTTTACATGCCATGCATGGCTCTTATTCATTAAACTTCTCAATAAACTTCACCGAGAAGTTACAGAGATATCTTTTAAGGTATGAGATATATCTCTCTACGGCTTTAGAGTTGAGAGACATCATTCAAAACATTATAGATCTCTCATTTACAGAATTATCTCATTTACAGATATATCTCTGAATTAAAGATATATCTCCCCAACGTTAGGAGATATTTCTTTAATTCAGAGATATCTTCTTTTTTTATTAAAAAGCTCACAGTCTTGTCAGATACGGGGATGGTTCTATTCTATTACAGATTAAACTTAATCTAAACGTTCATCTTTTTACTATTTTCTTAAGAGATAATTTGTTGTTTTTAATTGTGCTTTCTCTACGCTTCTACATTTGGCAAATTCAAATGGAATTCAATTCACGGACCGCTAACATTCTTCTCAGAAACTCAGCTCTATTAACAACACTGCCTGGCGGTAATTAATGGTTCCTACAAATATGCAGTTGTTTACGTCAAAATCACATTTACATTCAATTCACGGACCGCTAACATTCTTCTCAGAAACTCAGCTCTATTAACAACACTGCCTGGCGGTAATTAATGGTTCCTAAATATGCAGTTGTTTACGTCAAAATCACATTGACATAATATACATGATATTCTATTATTAGTTCACTTTAAAGGTCAAAAAAATATTTCCTGGGAAAAAAAACCCCCCCCCCCCCCCCAGCTAATCCCTCACACGATCATATCAAAGTTCAGACTGAGTGCAGAGTACCAAAAAGGCAATGAACGGTTCCTTAATTATGACAAAACATCGGTCACTGCAAGGACTTTGATAATTTATAGTTTTGTTCGCTTTGTTGACTTAAAAGTTTAATAACACCGTCAAAGGCGCGAAATAACATTACACTGTACGCTATTTCATCAATCTCGATGAAAGGAAAAGAAATTCGAAAACATGCAGTGAGACTGAAAAAGCCTTGATTAGGAATTAAATTCCAATTTTTGTTTTAATACCGTTAGTATACAGTTGAGTTTAGATGTGTAGTAGTCTAATCACGAAGGCCGAAGGTAGGTATATCACGCTCAAATTCTTCTGTGCCTATATAGGAGAAATTTTCAATAGTGTTAGAATATAGTTTTGATACGGTCAATTTTGATCTCTGAAAGTTGGTCGGTATATCAGTATGTCTTTATCAAAGATGTATCGAATTTCAATCAATTTTTACAGGATTGTCTTTCTCTTGTTCTAAACTTAGTGGTCAATGTCCGACACTGAATGGTCAAAACCACATACATGTTTCAGGCATTATTTATTTACTGTTTCGATAAACTTCAGAGAACTGAAGTGGTTCACGATACAAGCGACTATCATACTTAGTTGTCAAGTCCCAATGATGTCTAAGCCCCATAACTGCGTTACCGTTTATGGGATTTCAATGCAGACTTTGCGGAATTGTAGAACATCATTGGAAAGTGTGTCATGCACAACACCCACGGAATGTTAAGATCAAACTTCGCTTCGCTTCACATTTCGTTAACAGCGTGTGACAGCTCTTGCTTTTATTTTAAATTTTGTACCTTTTACTTCTAATTAAAAGTAATTAGCATGTCTGCATTAACCCAAGTTATACATTTAATATGACATAAATGACCAAACAATTACTTTTTTTTCCTGTGCGCAAACGTGGTTGATCCGAAAAAAAATGTTTTGTGTAACCGAAAATACGTTGACAACTTGCAATTGCGTGTTTAATTAAGTACAAACATGTAAATTAAAGTAAATGTACTTGATTAATCGGCATTAAAAGTTTCGATATTTAGAACGTGGCTGGCGACAAGCAAAACTGTTTCTGAGTGGGATAATTACTAACAAAATACATGCCTGTATCAGCTACCAATAGCTTCGCTGAACGCAAAGTGAAGTCAGTTTCATGCCTTGGTCAAGCTGTAACTTTGGACGACTGCACAAGCCTGCACAGTATCATTTGAAAATGTTAAAATATCTAAACAATGGTCGCTTTTTTACCAAAATGCATACACTTTAAAAGTCCAAGGATCTTTTTGAATTTACTGATATAGCAACATTAATTTATTGATATGATAATGATAGAACCTCTAAACAATGCTGACATATGCCTTTATTTAGTATTCAAGATGTTTCTTCAAGTAACAGAGTTGCGAGAGGGCGTTTCTTATTTTCTGCAATATCATTGAAAAAAACAATCACTGCGCTTTGTTTCTAATTTGTACTTATCCGTTACAAAGGCAAAGTGATGAATGTTTGTTTTTTGTACAAATAAAGGTCATTTCTGTTAGTAAGACATCTTTCTTGATAAAATAAGAGCTACTTGTAGATGTGATCCTGGGACTTAAAAGGTCTTGCACTATGTTTGAAGCATATAATGAAAAATAGCAGACAAAAGTCTGTCCAATGGAATTACCTGTGTGAAGGTATTGCCAACGTGAACACCGAAGACAACATCTGCATGCCGGTATACAACGCCGGTACACATATCAGGAAATACAACATTTTCTGATATCTTCCAAATTCACCCAACAAAACAGTAATGTCGTCATATTTCATTTTGTATATTTTATTTTCAATCACTCAAGTGCAATTAATTAACATTAATTTCCAAATAAATCCTTCTATTTTGATTTAAACAGAAAATGTTTCAAATGAATCTCAACCACATTTAATTAATTAACACAGACACCGAAGCTACTGATTCACTCCGTTGCACTAACCTATAAGACCAATTAAGTCTTATGACCTCAAGATTTATTCAATTCACTACAATTCAAATTTGCATATTCATTACATTTATACTTGATAGTTTACAATCTCTGGTGTTAACAGTAAATATTATCTTTAGTGGTGTCTTCGTCAAACCGATTGACGAGATCGACACAGAGAGAGGAGTATAATTAGTGTGTACATGAGTGGATAATTCTAACTGTCTTAACATAGCTTAACTGCCTGATGTCGATGAACAGCCAAACTAGAAAGACACACATCTTGTTCTGGCGCAATAACGAGACGCAAATTTAACAAATTCTTCTTAAAGCAATAATAAATAAAATGATAACGACACTAATCAAATAATAATAATGATGATCTTAATAATGATCATAATCATCATCATCAGCAGCAGTATAATTATTAATTAAAACACCAGTCATAACCTATAATTAATGCCGCTGAAGCTTTTCAACTTATCTAATATATATACGGATCAAAGAGTACGTACTAGAACGTATGGAACGCCATGACCGTCTTATCATGACTTGTTTGCTTATATGCGGTACATATTTCATTATATGCAGTAGATCTTTTATTATATGCAGTAGGTATTTAATTATATGAATGTGGTAGATAGTTCATTATGTGTGGTGCAAGTTACTTTATATGCTGTACTTTCTTTGTTATATGTAGTACAACTCTTCTTTTATGTGGTAGTACTATCTTTATATGCAGTGCATTTGAATTTGTGTGCGGTACAAACACCAATATAAGCAGTAGATTTGTTATTGTGTGTAGTCGATAAACGTTACACGTGGTGCCTTTTACATTATATGATGTACAAACATAAATACGTGTGGTAGTCACTGTGTCCATTATGTGTGGTGCTTTTATCCTTATATGCATTGTAATTAACATCATGTGTTGTACTTTCGTTTATATACACTGTGGATCTCGAATTGTATGCTGTACATGCGATTTTCTTATATGCTGTGCTTCCAGCATTATATGCGGTAGTAATTTCATTGTTTGCGGTAGTTTCGTCATTATATGCGGTTGTTACGTCGTTATGATGAGATGGTTCGGATATTTCCGAACGATACCGTATATTGCCGGATTATAACGAATCCGGATGTTTCACACGAGTAGTTATTGTTTAAAAGACGTGTTGAATGCAAGAATCAGACAAACGTTATTTCATACAAACTTTGATTAAAGAAGTCAAGAATGTGTTATAACACTTGCCAGATTTAAAAAATATTTTCCTGAACTAGTCTAATAAAAGCTTACATAAAATAACAACTCACGACAGATCCTATATGTATTGGCTAAAAGTATACTAAGGGCTGTTCCAGGAAAAAAAGTCGAAGAGGGGGGGGCAGGGGGCAGGGGGGGGGGGGAGGGCAAGTTGGGGGGGGAGGAGCAAACTAACTATTTAAAAGTGGGTTTCGTTTAAAAAACTTTTTAATCAAAATTTTCATTTTTAAGGGGTGTCCAGATCTGATTGTTGACTTTTATAAATAGTGGTTTTTATCCATGAACACACATTTCAAATTTAGCTATAAAATGAACACATAAATGTGTAAAGTGTAAACTAACATGAATAAATTTGTTAATTTAAATGTTTGTGTGTGGGGGGGGGGGGGGGGGGTAAAATTAGAAACTAGTTTAAACTGTCTCGGTGCACAATAATTACTCGTGTGAAACATCCGGATTCGTAATAAGCCGGCAATTTACGGTATCGTTCGGAAATATACGAACCATCTTATCGTAACGACGTAACTACCGCATATAATGACGAACTACCGCATATAAAGAAATTACTACCGCATATAATGCTGGAAGCACAGCATATAAGGGAATCGCATGTACAGCATAATACTGTGAGTCTGCAGTGTATATTAAAGTGGAACTAAGTTATGCACATTTTTTTCAAGTAAAAATCCAGCTAAAATAGGTGTCTGTACAAAGGGTAGAGGAAATAATAGCTTTTAACCCAATACAACAAACTCTTCCTGCTACCAGTACGAAATAATAACTTTCCAAATAGTAATTTTCCTATTTTGACTGGGAGAGTCAATTTAAGAAATAAACAACTGCATGCAGGAGTTGCTTCCCTTCCACTGCCGAAATCTCTACCGGCAACAACACTAATAACACAAGGGAGATCACTGCCAAGAAAGGAATTATTATTTTATTAGTCCAATTTTTTATTTCTAAAGCACCAACTTTAAATACTAATGCGGCATTATCATAAGTTTAACACATTTAAATGCACAGCAACCGAAAATTGCTTTTATAAAACTGTCACCAAAAATACACTATATGCAGTAAGATGTGCATAACGTCACTTTATCGAAAGTACGATATATAATGTGATTTGCACCGCATATAAGGAAAAAAGCACCACACATAATGGACACAGTGACTACCACATGTATTTTGTTTTGGACATCATATAATGTAAAAAGCACCACGTATAACGTTTTATCTGCTACACACAATAACAAATTTACTGCATATATTGGTGCTTGTACCGCACACAAATTCAAATGCATAAAATTGCATATAAAGACAGTACCACCACATATAAGAAGAGTTGTACTACATATAACAAAGAAAGTACAGCATATAAAGTAACTTGTACCACACATAATGAACTATCTACCACATATAATTAAATATCTACTGCACATAATAAAAAATCTACTGCATATAATGAAATATGTACCGCATATAAGCAAACAAGTCATGATAAAGATGGCTATGGCGTTCCATAAGAACGGGTACTTTGTTGAGAGGATGTATTATGTAATCTCGCAACGACAGTACTTCATTATGAAAATATAAAGACTTGACCTATATATCTGTATGAAGATCTCTTAAACATTTTGGTGGTTATTATATATTCATGAAATTTGAGAGTGTGTTTTTCCTCTGAGTCGATCAAACATAACGTGCTCAATTATTTGAGTTTTAGCAGTCAAGTAAACATGAATTAAAAAGTTTACAATGGGGTTATGTTAAAAAGATATAAAAAAGTGATCTGATCTGGAACTTCAAACCAGTTTATTAAGCAAAACTCCTTCTAATTTTTAATAATATATATATATTATTAAAAATTAGAAGGAGTTTTGTATATATATACATGTTAGGTAATTTGATGTGCTTATTAACATAGCAGTTGTTTTCATGATCGGGCCCCGTCCTACCGTCGTCAACTGAAATAACTGGACCAATTATGTTGAAACGTTGTAATTGGATATCACTTGCATGAATTCCTTCCAGACACCTTCAAGTATACATTGTAGCAACAGATGCTAACCGAAAAGAACATACTTTCAAATCTTGCCGTATACCACTAGCCAAAGACAAAATAAACTTAAGCCATGAAAGGTTCTGTAAAATTGTCTTTCATGTTACCCGTGAAAATCTAAGTTTCTATGGATATGACTGCACTTTGATGTGTGACCATCAGTAACTAAGATATTTTAAGGTGACACATACACAAAAGAGTCGTTGGTTGGTGTTTCCTCACTCTATAGGCACCAGCATTGGTACTGCCAGTTGGTGGTGTCATGTGTGACTCAATGAGCCTGAATGATTCTAAGTAAGATATTTTACATCGTTATCATTACACGTCATTACAGCCTGTCCAATTAACTTTTTTTAGCTGTTTTCTAAAGTCACATTTTATTTTAGATACGTAAAGTTTGCTGCTAAAATTTCAGTATCAATAAATGAATATGACAATAATTGAAGTAATTAATTCTAAACATAGTTAAATCTTTTCGAATATATTTGTCACCATCATACCTATGAGCAGTTTTATGTTCTGTTTACATACTTCCTAAACAAAATACTTGTAAAGAAAATAAACTGATAAAGGCTTTGATGTAAAGCAATAAAAACAAACATAAGTCGCCTGAAATTTCATATAGCAAACAAACAAACAAAATTCATCGATCATAAGACAATCCCTACCTTAAAATATATACATTCAAACTCCCGTAATCTGTCAATGCTGAGTAAAACAACCTTAAGCTTTTCTTTATAACTTTTGCATTCTCTTTAGGTCTCCGAATCAGGTAGCCCCATTTATTTTCCAAATCACACCGACTATATAAGACCCTAGGAGTATTCCTTACTCACCTTACATAATAAAAAGTGTATTATATAGGAGCGTTAAAAAATGACCAACATGATAAAGACGTAAAACATTTCTAGATAGTATTGCGTACAGTATAAAGTATATTTTATATGGATAACACATATACATGTATGTATATAATGTTTATATATTACCACTCGTAACAATCACTTACATGAAACGAAAACGCCAGTCATTAAAAGTGAAAGTTCCTTATATAAATCAATTTGTTATTTGTATTAAGAGGAAGTGCAGTGGCTACGAACTGTCGAAATGTTTTAGTATCAACTTGATAACTAACATACTTTTTGAGTTATGCTCCGGACAAGCATAAAACATAAAGGAGATAATTCATAGAGGACATTGAGACGGAGTGCAATGATCAAGAACCATAACTATAGCTTAGCCCATTGTTGAATTATCTCCCTTTATATAATTATGTTTGCCCGTAACATAACTCCAAAAGTATGTCAGGAATTGAGTTTATATCTCACACAGTAGAAGCAGTGCAGTAACAAATAGCCATAACTCTTGCCAACCACTTTTTAATTACCTAACTTTATTGTATGAAATAACGTTTGTCCGATACATAATGCCAAAACCATGAAACAGATACATATAGTGAGGGAATATAGCTCAAAAACCGTTCAACATATTTTTGATAATTAGTTCAATGAAGGAGGGCATTTCAAGGAAATCCACTGTTCAAGATTCATAACATTGTTCATAACTTTATCTGGACCTCGTCACTTATTTATTTATTTATTTATTTATTTTTTGCATGTCTACAGTTACAATTTTTACGAAAGTAAACTGTAACTTGTGCAGTTCTTATTTGCAAGAAAAGAATTTTTTCGCCGTTTATCAAAAAAAAAAAACAGACTACGAGGAGCATCCATCAGTGTTACCGATGCTCTTGTTGCTTTAGTTTTCATGTTCCATCGTTTTACAAATTATGAGAAAACTGGAAAATTCCTTACAATTTTTAACAGATATTCGTATTGATTTAATGTTACTATCAGAAAATGTTTCAAAGAACAATGATTTTTATACAGAAATTCAAAATCTCCAAAAGTGGAAAAGAAATCAAATCTTTTTCCCATTATAGACGTTGTTCTAAAATCAACTCAATGTTCTTTCCAAGTTTAAAATCAGCCAGTTTAAGGGAAATGCAAATCTTCGGATTTCAGGTAATTTCTTCCGATAGCAATGTAGTTTTGATGGTTTGGGTGAATAATTTGGTCTATTGTTTAAATAATTATACTTTTTTGGATAGCGCGTATGTCGTGAAAGCTTAAACCTCCGCCCACTAACCTACAATCGCTTGTTTAATGTTAGTGTCCCAAAAACCATGAACAACGCGGGAACCGATATGCTGTAAACATGACATCATATTGCGCCGAATGACGTTAAATGAGCGTTCGCGTAGAAAATAAAGCTTTGCATTTATTCACCTTTTGTAATATCTGGTCATGTTAGAATCGAAATAACATCCTTTTCAGCGTTGTTATCGTCTAATAAACAATAATTTGTCGTACTGATGCGCAGTTATAAACCACTCAGGCCTTCGGCCTTCGTGGTTGATTACTGCGTATCAGTAGATCTACTCCAAATCATGGTTTATTAAACGACTAACACCGCTGGAACGGATGTTATTTTATAAACAAATACTGAAAAAAGTCTCATAGTGGCAAGCCGGAGTGGTAAAATCTCCATAGAGGTATTTTAAGCATGAAAACAGTTTTATAAGCTTGGAGTCTGAAAGAACTTCTATTTTTCGGATGTTTTGTGCACAAATGGTGCAATGTTCAAATAATATTTGACACTAAATAGCGTGACAAACTTTAAAATATTTAATAAAATTTAGTTTTTAAAGTGACATTATGCGCATCTTACTGCACATAGTGTATTTTTGGTGAGTTTTATAAAAGCAATTTTTGGTTGCTGTGCATTTAAATGTGTTAAATTAATGATAATGCAGCATTAGTATTTGAAGTTGGTGCTTTTGGAATAAAAAAAATCGGACTGATAAAATAATAGTTCCTTTCTTCGGTGTTATTGTTGTTGGTAGATATTTCGGCAGTGGAAGGGAAGCAACTCCTGCATGCATTTGTTTTTTTTCTAAAAAGACTCTCCCAGTCAAAATAAGAAAAGTAATATTTGGAAAGTTATTATTTCGTACTGGTCGCGGGAAGAGTTTGGTGTATTGGGTTAAAAGCTATTTTTTCTTCTACCCTTTTGAACACACACATATTTCAGCTGGATCTTTACTTGAAAACAATGCGCATAATTCCACTTTAAATCGAAGGTGATGCAGGTGCAAGTACAGGTAAATAAAAACCGGCATAAGTTACCCGTCCCGGACTCTGTATTGTATGCTTTACCTGGGTCAAATTATACGACAGGAACAGAATTCAGTACGGAAAATTTATTTCTCGACCAGTGAGTAGCGCTCAATATTTCTAGTAACATTTTAGTAACTCAATCGGAAGACCATTCGACCTGTAAGCAAAGGGTCTCGGGTTCGCATAAAGATTAGGGTGCACGTTTTTCTCATCCTCTGACATCAAGTGCCTTTTTACTGCATGCAGATAAAACTCGACAGGAATTTTTATTATGAAATCTACCTACCAATCTCTTTCGTATAGAAGAAATATGATAACAAGTGACAGACACACGATTATCAAACTTACCTTGTGTCTAGCCAACACTGCAAATGCAGTCAGTCAATATAACCAGTACACTATATAGTTGTGGACCAGCTATATTATCCTCAGCATAATTCCTCAATACTTTTTTGCGACCTCTTCGCGTATGGAGATCTTTGGACTGCCTACGAAGTCAGTTTGTTAAACTTGCCACTATTTGAAACCATTACACAACTTGTAATCGGGGGTCACGGCTTTACTACATGTACCAGGTCTCTCTTTTTATTGCGGAAAAGGAGGTCTAGTACTGGTTCTTCCAACGAACGATGGCTAGGTAAACTGACGGTATGTAAAAAACAGAGTGTGTACTTTTGGACGAAAAGTTATGTTCCTGTTTCTATTACACTAAACCAATGTGTTGAGGATAGATAAATTGTTTTCTTTGTTATAACAGCCTTTCCTTCTTCAGGGCTAAGTTTTGCTATTAAGGTAAACTACATGTACAGTTAATTTGCAGTCCAGCGTCTGTAATCCTATTGTATTTTTAAAACATGCAATACGAGCATTATGAATTGCAGTATTTCAATGCTGTCAAGTAAAATGTATAAAGCATCGTATAAGTTTATAAACTCCTTTTTTAGTATCATTGATCATTCAGTTTGATAAGACACATTGAAGATCTTTTGTATCGTAAGTAGGGAATACTAGATGGTAATGTATTTTGATATTCTTGTTACACTGACATGAACCTGTACAGCAAATATTGTACACACCACAGCTTTGTCACGAAGCACTCACGCACCAAGTGTGCATCGTTACAGACATAACGAGCATGCTCAAAATATGATAGTAATGTTTAAATTTGCATAGATTTTAATACTATCATGATAAATACTCCAACCTTGTAATTCACCGTGCAGTAATTCATCGCGGGCAAGTAAGTATTCAATGTCAGAAAGGTAAAAGGTGTAAAAAGTAGTACATTTGTATATTCTTTTAGACTCGGCCAACTGTTCAACAATTTTGATACTAATGGGTTTCAAAATTGTGTCGAATAATCGCAATCGTATGTCGAGATATTGCATTTTATTGATATTGAAAATATAAGGATATATGGCGAGACTTAGTTCGAGTAAACCCGTCATGTCGAATAAGTGCATTTCGAGTTAACGAGATTTGACTGTAGTATTATGTATATAAAAACATGTGCCTTTTTGTTTGTACATGTATCTGCAAACAATCCTACGGTGAAAAACCTACGGATAACCAATAATTTCAAGTGAATACCAATAGAGTCCTGTAACACACTACAGTCAGTCCCGTCCCAATGGGACACTCAACTTTGGCCAGGAAAAGGTTCTTTTGGACGACACAGCTAAAAATAAATACATGTTTGATAATCTATGAAAAAGTCATCCTCCCGAATCTAAAGGATTTTTCGATCGGTTCCCTTGTTTTCTTGTTATCCTCAAATAAAGTTTCTCTATGGCAGCTTTCCATTGTGTATTTTCGACGCCATCTTTGTTCTGGATGTTGTACACGAAAATGCACGTGTCCTTATTCCATCTTTGGGAACGTCTCCAAATTGTAAATACTAATTGAAAATTAATTTAGACGACATGCAAAATGAAACTAGAATTGTGTCCAAAGGACACGGATGCCCCCACTGTGCAGATGTGCTCATAAACAAGAGCAAGCATATCTGTATGTAAGATTTTTATGTGGAACTTTTTCATTCCACTGTTTCATTTCTGTACATATACCTAAAATGATCTACAGGTAACCTTATGTACATGTTAAATTAAATTACAAATGTAAAATTTATATGTTCAATTATTTATATGGTATATAGTGAAAAAATCAACAAAGGGCCATAATTCTGTTAAATTTGGTCGCAACAAATTTATATGGTATATAGTGAAAAAATCAACAAAGGGCCATAATTCTGTTAAATTTGGTCGCAACAAAAATTTCTTCCTTTACTACCATCTACACATTAAAGCTGTTCATCCCTGGAAGTTTAAGCAAAATCTGCCATCCAGTTTAAGAGGAGTTGCGTTCACAATATTTCTATATGGTATATAGTGAAAAACTTAACAAAGGGCCATAATTCTGTTAAATTTGGTCGCAACAAAAATTCCTTCCTTTACTACCATCTACACATTAAGGTTGTTCATCCCTGGAAGTTTAAGCAAAATCTGCCAACCAGTTTAAGAGGAGTTGCGTTCACAAAATTTCTATATGGTATATAGTGAAAAATCAACAAAGGGCCATAATTCTGTTAAATTTGGCCGCAGCAAAAATTCCTTCCTTTACTGCCATCTACACATTAAGGTTGTTCATCCCTGGAAGTTTAAGCAAAATCTGCCATCCGGTTTAAGAGGAGTTGCGTTCACAAAATTTCTACATAGTATATAGTGAAAAAATCAACAAAGGGCCATAATTCTGTTAAATTTGGTCGCAGCAAAAATTCCTTTCTTTACTACCATCTACACATTAAGGTTGTTCATCCCTGGAAAGTTTTTAAAGCAAAATCTGCCATCCGGTTTAAGAGGGCGTTGCGTTCACAAGATATATAGTGAAAAAATCAACAAAGGGCCATAATTCTGTTAAATTTGGTCGCCGCGAAAATTCCTTCCTTTACTACCATCTACACATTAAGGTTGTTCATCCCTGGAAGTTTAAGCAAAATCTGCCATCCGGTTTAAGAGGAGTTGCGTTCACAAGATTTCGGGACGTACGGACGGACGGACGGACTGACGGACTGACGGACTGACGGACTGACGGACTGACGGACTGACGGACGGACGGACAAGTGCAACGCTATATGCACCCCACTTTGTGAGGGCAAAAAAAAACTTTTCTCGTTCAAAATATGAATTACTAGACCTTCTAACATTGTTGTTCACTTAACATTTTCCACAAAAAAGACGCAATACCAAACTTAAAAAGAGTCATGGAGATTATATTGTCCATAAAAAGTTTTACTGTTGTTCTATCCCCTTTTTAAGTTTGCAGCTAGTATATATATATATATATTGGTATGTTTTTTGTTGGGTCCTTCAACACAATCATCTATTTGAAAGACCCTGATGTAAGACAACATAATCATATCATCAAGTAAAAAGGTTAGGACCATTAATACGACAGCTTAGTTCCTGAATCTGGAACTACTTTAGTCCCTGTTTCTAGTACTGTGTTTCAGTAAAAAAAAATACATTAAAAGTAAACAATGCACATCAATGGCACTGCCTTGTCGCAATATTCGGTGAATTAATTGTACCAATACGTTTTCAATAAGGCCTTCTAAGGTGGGCTAAAATGGGAGTTCATTAAATAAAATAGGCAAGGTAGAGTCATGGTTCTTGGGCACTGCACTTCCACTTAATATCCTCTCTCACTGTATGCAATTTAAACACATTTCTTTCAGTTTAAAGCTATGCTTCGGACATGAAAATACAAAAAAAGGGACGGACGGACGATCGGACAGACATGAACTTGGAAGTCATTTAAAAAAGAGAATTCCATGACGAACAATTTCTAGTGCACTGAAACCAAATCTCCTATTCTCCTTTAAAATCTGAAGTTGATGAGGAAATCACAGATGACGCTAAAGCAGGCGCAAAATAATGCAAACTCTAATACACGAATCTTTTTCAATAACTCAGATACATCACTGATCATTCAACCTCATCTAGTTGCATATGCAGGTTTACGAGGACTTACCTTAAAGAGCCATAATCATAGAAGAGCTTTCAAAATACAAAATTAATGTGGCTATTGACATCAGATTTAGAGTTTATAGCACAAAGGACTCTGTCAGCAAAGAAACCTGGACGAGAGGTTGCGATGCAAATGGTACCGATCCCACGTGACTTTTTCTGCCATGTATGGGTTGCAGAAATATCAACAAGCCTAGATTCGGGTAACATTTCTTAATCCTGCATAGATTTTAACCAAATAAAGACGACAGCCAGGCCATAAGAAACATACAATCACTGGTTATCAGTATTAAGCAAAAATCTGTGCTATATATATAATATTATGCTTTTACTATGACATTTGTTTGTTTAGCCTACTTCATAAAATGATTTCCATCTCATGTAGAAGTGGTCTCAGGGTTTAGTCTCGAACCAAAGTTAGCGATTTTCAAATCTAATTATCTAATTCCCTCAATTACAAGGCTGAATAGGAGAGACGTGCGTTTTTTCAGGCAATCAAACCGTCGAGAACGAAGTATTTTTAACAAGTTCGTGCGAAAAACGAAGTCGTTTGTTAAACTCGGCATCTTTGAATAATTAGAACTTATATTATTAGTTATTACTGTACTTTCATAAAGAGAAGTATTTGAATCCATCTTCTTATCACCATGAAAAAATGCGATATTACCGTAAGAGTTACCTCTCTTAGTATGCCACCAAACTTTACATCACAATTCCATTTCAATTCGGTCACAACTACTGTTGAAAATAAAAAAAATGTTACACGCACATTATTATGTGTTTCTGTTATTTTCCATTTTATTGCCTAGTAATATTGTACCGGGATCCTAAATCAGCGAACATCGCTAATTTTGGTTCGAGACTAAACCCCGAGACCACTTCTACACGAGATGGAAATCATTTTATGAAGGAAAAAAACAAATGTCATAGGCAAGGTAAAGGTATTTAATATATATAATAACACAGATTTTTTTGCTTTACTACTGCTGTTACATTCATCAAGACGAACCCCTATACAAAGAAATTGATTACCGGCTAATGGTACCAAGTTTGAGGCACGTCGTCCCCAGGGACACACTTCAAGTGGCGTGCCCAGGCACAGAGCCCTGCTCCTGAACATTCTTCGTAGAGGTCCACTACACAATACTGCATTCCAAATATCTAAGCTCTGGGCCTTGTGGTTCTAGACAAGAAGAGTTTTGAAGTTTTGCCTACACAGGCTATGAAAAATCAAATGACCCCCGGGTGGGGTCAATTTTAAGCCGGGACTCATAATTTGAACAATCTTGGTAGAGGTCCACAAGGCATTGCTGCATGTTAAATATCAAAGCTCTAGGCCTTGTGGTTTCAGTGAAGAATTTTTTAGAAGTTTCCTTAATAGGCCTATGTAAAGTCAAGTGACCCCCCAGGCGGTGTCAATTTTAATTCAGGGTTCATGATTTGAACACTCTTAGTAAAGGTCCACTAGGCAATGCTACACGCTAAATATCTTAGTTCCAGGCCTTGTGGTGTCAGAGAAAAATATTTTTAAAGTTTTTCCTGTATAAGCCTATGTAAAATCATGTGACCCCCAAGGCGGGGTCAGTTTTGACCAGGGAGTCATAATTTGTACACTCTTGGTAGAGGTCCACTGGACAATGCTACATGCCAAATATCTTAGCTCCGGGCCTTCCATTTTTTTAAGAAGATTTTCCTTTCTGTTGCCATGGCAACCAGAGTTCTGCACGGAATGGAACTCTTTGAACAATTTTGGTAGTCTCAGCTTTATGCAAGGAACATCCCTGCCAAGTTTCATCAACATTGGCCTTATGCTTTCAGAAGATGTTGTTTGAAGGAAACAGTGGACGGACGAATTATTAAGGCATTGTACACAATATCAATGTGTGAAATCGCTAAGTAAATGTGTTAAGTTTTCAATATGGCAGCTTCCAAATACGAATATGGAATTGATTAAAAATATGGACCATTCCATGACAGCTTACATTACAACTGTTAAGGACCTCAATTGGTTTTTACTGAAATGTCGGAATTCAAACTATAAACAATTTATTCAACTTACATGAACTGAATATAGTTAATATACTCAGCAATCCAATAACAGTAGGGCCAACATTGCCCTAAATTGCTCATCAGGCTACCATTTTGACCTGGGATTCTGATTTGAACAATCTTCACTGAGGTCCACTACATAATGCTGTAGTCCAAATATCTAATCTCTGGGCCTACTAGTGGTTCTTATATAAACCTATGTAAATCAAGTGACCCCCCCACCCTACAGACAGGGTCAAACTTGAGCTGGGAGTCATTGTTTGAACAATCTTGGTAGAGGTCTAGTATCCAATGCTACAAGCCAAATATCAACTCTCCTCAAAAACCCCCCACAAAAAAAAAACACCCCCCCCCCCCCCCCCCAAAAACCCCCCCCCCCAAAAACCCCCCCCCCCCCCCCCCCCCCCTTTCAATATTGCCATGGGAACCAGAGTTCTGCATGGAATAAAATTCTTTGAACAAGTTTGGTAGAGGACCACCCTTGTAATACAATTGCATATCATCAACTTCTGTCAAGTGGTTTAGGGGGGAGTTGTTTGAAGAAATTGTTTTCTTTTCACTAACAAGTAGTTATGCATGGAATTGAATTGTTTGAACACTTTTGGAAGTTGCATGCAAGAACAATCCTTGTGAAGTTTCTTTCAAATTTGCCTTGTGGTTTAGTAGACGTTGTTTAAAGCAAATTATGCAACATATGATGGAAGGACCACCGACATCCACTGACCCTAAAAGCTTACCATAACTTTGTGGTCATGAACTAAATATGAGGCACAATGGCCCTATATCGCTCACCTGAGTCACCAGAAAACATCTGCGACCTATGATTATATCTGCGTGACTTGTGTAGCACACAAAGATCTAACTGTGGTATAAAAACTCTGTGTTAGACTGACAGACTATGCATATCCTAAAATAAAACTAAGTTCTAACAAAGATTTTCAATTTCTTATATACCGGTAGATTATATAGGAACAAGAAAATGCCGCCAAAGCACCATGTGTATTTTTGGTGACAGTTTTATGGTTGCTGTGCATTTAACTGTGTTAAATTAATGATAATGCTGCATTAGTATTTGAAGTTGGTGCTTTAGAAATTAAAAAATCGTAAAATAGTTCCTTTCTTCGCAGTGATCTCCCTTGTGTTGTTGTTTGTAGACTTTGGCAGTGGAAGGGGAGCAACTCCTGCATACATTTAAAAAAAAAAAAAAGACTGCCCCAGTCAAAATAGGAAAAGTAATATTTGGAAAGTTATTATTTCGTACTGGTAGCAGGAAGAGTTTGGTGTATTGGGTTAAAAGCTATTATTTCCTCTACCCTTTTCTACACACCTATTTCAGCTGGATTTTTACTTGAAAAAAATGCGCATAATTCCACTTTAACTACCACTTTGTCTTCCCCCTGATAGAGTGATAGTGGAAACACAGATACTAGAAGTCATAAAATATTTCTCAACAGGGGCTTACTTTACATTTTTACTGCAAATGAGATAGTATGACTGGACGCAGGCCTACAGTTTGGTAAGCTTCAACAGAATAAAATTTCTTGCAGTCACTACAACCTTTTGGTAATTCTTGTCCAAAATCTTCACTAGAGCTACTTGTGCGAGGCCTGTCAGAAACTAGACCTATCACTAAATGAGATTAATACCCCCGAAAGACTGCTTTATAAATTGAGGAAGTTCATAGTAACAGAATACTTTGCAAAAAAAACTAAAATAGAGATATTGTTCTTGGCAATAACTCTGTTATTTGTCAAGATAGAGTTATGTTTCTTGTACACTGCACTTCCTCTCATTGTGCTGGACCATTGTATGAAGTTGTATTGAATTCCAACCAGTAGTTTTCAAGTTATGCTCTGGACAAGGAAAAGTAACCAAGGGCAATAACTCTGTAATCACTCAAGAAAGAGTTATGGTTCTTGTGCACTGCACTTCCTCTGAATGTGCTTGACCATTGAATGAAGTTGTTTTGAATTCCAACTAGTAGTTTTCAAGTTATGCTCCAGACAAGGAAAATGCAATGGACAGCCTACCTGACTGACCGACCGTTTTGTTTGTTTGTTTGTTTGTTATCGTGCTTATTAGGTCCACCAACCTCGTTCGAGGTATAGACGGTACGACCCGGCATTTTCTCCTGTTCATGCCCCTAACAATGCAAATTTGTGCGTCCGAAATAGGAGAATAATTTACCTGACTGCAATTTCCAGTCAGTATAGTCCAACTTTCCTAGTGAGATTTTCAACGAGTGTTCAGTATTGTGTGCCCCAGCGGTAGTGATTGTCTCGTAACTAAGTCACTGCCACATCGAACAGAAGGCTCTCTGTACCTCTCACGACTATGCTGTCTAACAGTGAACGTGGACTGCTCTAAGAGACCAGGCAGGTCTCCAGCATGCTAGAACACTCCAGGCTCACTGTCGAGAGATAAAAGGGGTAGGCCATGAAAACACAACTAGGCGTAATCATAGCTCACCACCCCCTGGTGGATCAACAAAGTTGATTCACCTCGGTGTGAGAGGGAGTGCCACCACGGTGTCAACAACAAAGCACCGTGTTGGTTCCGCTGCTCACCCGGAAACACCCGACGTGAGCGGGCCAACATGGGCTGACGTCCCATGCTAGCACACCACTCACTCCAGAGTAGCCTTCTATCCGATGTGACACTGCAACCCTGTTAGGAGCAGGGGTACCAGCCCTTTGCCCAACAGCATTCCCAGTGCACACGCCACATCACACTCATCTCCAATCTCCCCAGGTCAACTGGTAAAGAGTGAATTTAGAGTCCGAAATAGCCCTGACAAGGGCTTAGTCTGAAACGCAGCCGAAGGTAGAAAGTCCTAAAATGGACTCTCGTGCCTCCCCCCAGCACAGTCACTGTAGGAGGTCTTCTCAAGGCACCGCCATCGCCATCACTGGAACTGAAGAGGTGTGGGTCCCCTACCACCCGGCACACGTCACCAGCACGTAGGGTTCTTGGAGTTCTTCATCGTCGCCGCCGCATCCATATCTGGAGCTTCGCCGTCTACCATCTGGTGGTGTTCTACACAACATCGTGCGAATAAAGACAAACAGCCCTTGTCAGGGTCACCCTCTCATCGTTAGCCTAGGCCCCGACAGTTACCAGACCGAAGTCAAGCAAAAGTCGAGACCCAGTGCCTGCTCCGCGACGTGCTCGCCACGAGGGGCCGAGAGCAGGACTGACCGACCGACCACTGGGTGACTCCTATATATCCCCCTAAACTTCGATTCGGGGGTATAATAACAACTATAATTTCTTTTAAAAAGTAATACAAATCTGTAAGAAGAATAATTTATTACAACTGTCTAATCATCTACACCAGCTAATTCATCATCCTCCTCTGCTAGGTCAAGGTCATCCATATCCTGGAACAAAGACTCGTCTACCTCTACCGATTCCCCTTCTGAAATATTCAATAAAGGAAGGCAATTAAACCAACCATCTGGACTGTTTGTTATAGGTATTGATAGCAAAACTGTTAAACATCCTTATTTAGCTACAATTATTATAATAGATGTAAAATCTCCAAAGTCGCAAAATGATGTGACTAGACTGGCTGCAAGGTTCATAGAGCTCTCACTACATGTTAACCTTTATGGGAGATATGAGACTTATTTGTTAATGTGCATAATGTTGCAAACTTCTTATTACATCATATACAATAAGACCAGTTAAACCTATTCAAACAAAGTCAAAGAATACAATGGGCATTCAAAAGTACATTTAGGTGGCTACTTAATCTAGGTGAATAAATTGACTCTTTGATTGAACTAGGTTAGGTTTCCATGCTTAATCAGAGAGTACAACAGATTTTCACCATTACTTTAACAGAAAAAATATTCATATAAATGTACAGGAACAAAGAAAATATGTGTCACATTTATCAAATTGCAGTCATTGAGGGTTAGTTTCATTTTTGTTTGTACCCACATCTACATAAGAGAAGAAAAGAGCTTTTTTAAAAAGTTCTAAATTTAATCTTTCCTTTGACATTTAAAACATTAGTGTCTGCCTCAGGAACAGGCTGTTTTAATCCTGGTGAAAACATACTCGGCTTCAACTGTACATCTACAGTTTTATACACATACCTTGCTTTAAAAACTCAACATCGGATTCCATCATTGATGCATCCCTTAAAAATAATTCTTTCCCTACAAAACATTAGATGATTCGCTGTTAGTTTGACATCTGAAGCTGCTTTTTGTTTGTGTAAGTTGATAATTACTTCTAAGAAAGATAACTCATTCTTCAAAAATTCCTTACCAACATATAAGAACTATGGTTTCAACACATTTGTAAACTTCCGGTTTGAAATTCAAACTTTTAAATTTTTTAACAAACTTCTTCAATATCCTTGTTAATCCTTCTCCTAGCAACATGTCACATTTTCCCACGTCATGGCTCATTTTAAATAAACGATGCAGGCAACATTCTTAGGAAGTTTTTGTGAAAATCCATTGGTAAATGTGACCTGTAGTGCTATCAAGGGTTTGCTGCTATTGGCTGTAGCACAGTTTGTTTACACAAAGCATGGCTCAATTTCAACAAGAGCCATGTTACACATGGTTAATCCCCCCGCTGGGAAGAAGTTACCAGAAGGTTGTACTTTCGTACATTTTACTTGGTGAAAGGAAATCCTTAAAAAGCCGTATAGTTATGGTCATGCTGAGTACAGTTTTCAAGTAAGTGGAAAAAGAATAAGGCAATGAAGAGAAGATTTGCAAAATTATGTTCATTATCAGTATAGGTATGATATTTTTCTATTTGACTAAAAGTAGGCAAGGTAGAGTTATTGTTTTTGCACACTGCACTTCCTACCAATGTGCTATGTCAGTGTATTAAGTTTGAAGAAAATCCCTTAAGTACTTTTGGAGTTATGCTCCGGAAATTGTTTTTCAAGTAAATCTGATAAAGGGGAATAACTCTAAAAGTAGGCAAGGTAGAGTTATTGTTCTTGCACACTGCACTTCCTACTAATGTGCTATGTCAGTGTATTAAGTTTGAAGTAAATCCCTCAAGTACTTTTGGAGTTATGCTCTGGACAAAACTTTTAAAGTAAATCTGATAAAGGGGAATAACTCTAAAAGTAGGCAAGGTAGAGTTATTGTTCTTGCACTCTGCACTTCCTATTAATGTGCTATGTCAGTGTATTAAGTTTGAAGAAAATCCCTCAAGTACTTTTGGAGTTATGCTTCGGACAAGTAAATCTGATAAAGGGGAATAACTCTAAAAGTAGGCAAGGTAGAGTTATTGTTCTTGCACACTGCACTTCCTACCAATGTGCTATGTCAGTGTATTAAGTTTGAAGAAAATCCTTCAGGTACTTTTGGAGTTATGCTCTGGACAAAACTTTTAAAGTAAATCTGATAAAGGGGAATAACTCTAAAAGTAGGCAAGGTAGAGTTATTGTTCTTGCACACTGCACTTCCTACCAATGTGCTATGTCAGTGTATTAAGTTTGAAGAAAATCCTTCAAGTACTTTTGGAGTTATGCTTGGACAAGTAAATCTGATAAAGGGGAATAACTCTAAAAGTAGGCAAGGTAGAGTTATTGTTCTTGCACACTGCACTTCCTACCAATGTGCTTTATCAGTGTATTAAGTTTGAAGTAAATCCCTCAAGTACTTTTGGAGTTATGCTCTGGACAAAACTTTTAAAGTAAATCTGATAAAGGGGAATAACTCTAAAAGTAGGCAAGGTAGAGTTATTGTTCTTACACACTGCACTTCCTCCCAATATGCTCTGTCAGTGTATTAAGTTTGAAGAAAATCCCTCAAGTACTTTTGGAGTTATGCTCCAGACAAAATTGGGACGGAGACACAGACGGATGGACGGAACGACGGAGGGACGGAGACCATTACTATTATCCCCTTCGCCTTCGGTGGGGGGATAAATAAAGGAAGGCAACCTTCTAAGCAAGTTTCATTAAAGTCAAATGAAAATTGTTACCTGTAGAGTGTTATCAAGGAAAAATTAATGGATGGCAGACAAACCACCATGACATTAGCAAAGACTTCAAGTAGAGCTATGAATAAGTAATTCATTATACTCATATAGCACAATGTTTCTACTTTGTTCTCAACATTAACTATGTATAACTCTTTATTTCCAACTTAGAGCTTTGAGTACAACAACATGTAGAATCCTGTCCTTATTGCACTGAACTATATGCAGTGATGAAACTTTACCTGTTAATTTAGATTTGCTTGTCTCATTGTCATTTTTCTGTTTGTTATTTTCAGCCATCTCCGCTTCAAATTTGGTCTTCCATGCAAGAAAATTTTCTATGGTGACTACAGTGCCTTCAAACTTTTTCTGTAAAATTTACCAAGTAATGTGTTACAAAATGAAAAATTAACTTAAATTCGATTTCTTTGCCATGTGTGAAAAAAAGCTGTAACTAATGTCAAGAGTGAGTGATATCATCAGAAACATAGAGAGCTAGTCAGCTAATTATTCCTAAGGGGTGCGGTGGTGTTCAGGTTAAGGTGTCTGCCTCTCATCCTGGAGGTTGTGGCTTCAAGCACCACTCTGGCATGACCGTACCTCCAGTACTGGTTTTTCCAGGAAGCAGACTCACAAGTGATTCAACAAGCCTCACGCTTTCTTCACAATCAAGCTAAAAATTGGTATAAACTAAACTAATTGTTCCAGACATGTACTTAAAACACTTCGGCTGTGAGTCATTGAAATTATCTCCCCTTACAGTCTCCACGAGTCTTAAGTCAAGGTTAAGGACTGAAATTAGATCTAACTACACGCACTGTAAACAGCCATTTCATCCTTACTGTTTAGTTAAACCATTTTCACATTATTTAAAAGGATTAAAGCTTATAAAATTGATATACAGATAAAATTTGAAGTATATCACTGATGCTAAAGATCTTAATTCTTTAGTACTCTGATCTGTTCTAATGCTTTGAGATTGATTTGAAACTTCTCTAATGTGAACACAAGTGAAGGAAGAACACTACAATATACAGGGATGGTGCAAAGTTAGGCTCTTCAATGAAGTGTAGTAGGATTAAAATCCAGCAGATGATGAACTTTGACCTAGCTTCAATACAAGCACCGACTAGGTTGCATTTAGTTTGGTATTTTTATCCTTTGTCTTTAAAGCCTGTTTAAACAAAGTTTTAATTAAGTACAGGCAGATCATTTACCTATTTCATCACTCCTTGAAAGTATCAGCACTACATCCCAATCTTACATACTAAAATGTCAACTTTCTCACTGAAAGAATGACCGTCAATTAAAAGGTGAGAGGTTTAGGGAGTACTTGCCTCAGTCTTCCAGTAATTATGGTTGCACTGGCTGACTAATCCAACCACCATAGTACTGAATAGAAGTTGTGAGAACTTAAGTATTTGATCAATGTGAAATCAGCCAGTTTAAAATCAGAAGCATTTGTCAAACCTTAGGATGCTAAAATTCTAATATCTTTCTATTTTGATAGAACCATTGGTATATAAAGGCATGCTCACTCAAAATTTACTGACTGAACAGGGAACATAGATGTGCAGGCTGATCATGATCTACACTGGTGAAAAGTGCAGATTCAGTTGCCACATGGTTAAAGATGAAATGCTAAAAGTTAAAAGTTATATGTACCCTTTCTAGTTCTTCTTCTGCCCGTTTACTTCTTTCCTCCTCTTCCAACTTTCTTTCTTTACTCTGTTCAACCATTGTAGTGAGTTCTTCCTGCACAGCAGACACCAGTGTGAACACCATAGCCATCCCTAAATTCTCCTCAGCCTGGTTTTATAGTTGTAAAATTATAAATACCTATCATGAACTTGAAACAGTGTAGGGGTGTCTAGACTACTTTTTAACTCATGAATTTAAGCTTATAACCACTGCTGCATTTTGTGGCCTTAAACTTGCAATTTTAACTTTCATACCCACAAGGAGTCAGTAAGTAGAAAGTCAAGTATAAAACAGAAATATCACCACACAGATAAACAAACATAGTTATCCACCTTCAATGTATCTATAGGTATTTTAGTACTTCCTAACAAGTGAACATAGTGAAGACAAACAATAACATGACAGATGACACTATGTATATTTTGCTGTCACATAGCATTGTCTGATTTACCTGTGTATGTAAAAGATCTAATAGTTTATTAATCTGGTCATCTTCAAGACTATCTGATTCTGTTATTTCCACCAACGGCACTTCATCTGGATATTTCTCTGTATAGGTAAACCTCAATGTCACGGATGCTATAAAAATATAAGCATAGTTTCTGAGTTAATAATGTATCACTAACCAGTTTTACTTCACTTACAATTTCAGGTAATACATGTATCCAGTAGTTAAAGGCAAAAAGTTTGTTTCTCATGCCATTATAATTATATCTGATTAAATTTTCCAGGCAAAAGCCAAGATTTGAACCTGTATTGTACGGCTACATAGCCTCGCAATACAAAGCCACTGGGCTAAGACATCAACTAGAAACAAGACTGAAGAGGACCATGATGGCCCTATAACACACATGACCCAATTTCTAACTTGATCTTGAATTAATCAAAACAAACATTCTGACCAACACTCCTAATAATTGGGTACAAAATTCAGTCTCTATTTCATAAACAATTTTTTTCTATGATCTGACATGATGACTTATTTTTTTACCCAACATGACCCAGTTACAAGCCAATCAAGAGTTCATCAAGATAAACATTCTGACTTTCATGATGATTGGGTACAAAATGCAACCTCTCTTGTATGCACAATGTTTTTCCGTGATCTGACATGATGATTTAGTTTTTGACCCCACATGACCCTGTTTCGAATTCTACCTAGAATACATCAAGACAAAAATTCTGATAAAGTTTCATGACGACTGGATTAAAAACTGCAGTCTGCATTGTGTGCACCAGGTTTTTCTATGATCTGACCGGGTGACTTAATTTTGACAACACATAACCCAGTTTCAAACTCAACCTACATTTAATCAAGACAAACAGTCCGACCAAGTTTCATGACTGCATAAAATATGCAGTCTCTCAATAACATGCAGTTTCTATTGCTTACACAACCGTATTGTTGACACAAGACACCAGAAACAGACCCATCACAATCACTGACCTGGAGTACTTAATGCACCAGTGAGCTAAAAAGTTTAAAAGAACAAATAACCGATATCCTAGCGACTACTCCACTCCACACCAATACATGGTTTATGGTATATGATACGCAACAATATCTGTACACTGGGATACATATCACAACTGCCATACTGCACAAATAGCGCTGTAAAGAAAATGATTAAATTTACAAAACTGAAGTCAAGATTCAAACTTTAATTCTCTCTTCATTCTAATCTTACGAGAGTACATTACAGGGCATATTTTCCAAGTTTGGGGAAGGTGCTCTAGCCCCTTAATTTGGGAAAAATTTAAGTGATAATTAGCTGAAGGGGACACTATTCTCACAGTGTAAAGTCACAGTTTGGGGAAAACTGAATTATTTTAATGAAATTTCAGTTGGAGAAGTCACCCTGTACCGGCCTCTGATATAGAAGGTAAAAATGCCCTGCACTAGGTTACCTTCTTCATCCCCTTCATCCTGCTCTGCCTTCTGTGATACAATGTAAAGCTCAAACACAGCATAAGGCGATGTTTCAATAACTGAAATATACAAAAAAAAAAATTTCTATATTAAATGTTTAGCATTGTTCCTGGTTTCAATTCCTGATAAAATTGAAATATACTTTCGGTATATTTTAATCCTAACGCATGTCAATCTTTTGAAGCAGCATACTTAATCAGTTTTTGCTTTCAGTTTGCAATGTACAGATAAAAAAAGCAGAATTTAAGGCACACTTGTTATACATGTACAGTAAAACTTCTTTAACTCGAGCATCGATAACTCGAGAACCCCGGATAACTCGAGGACTCATGTCGGTCCCGGCAATTTTGCCTATATGTTTAACCAGAAAATACTATCGATAACTCGAGCATCGATAACTCGAGCACCCCGGATAACTCGAGGAACACCTGTGGTCCCACCAGGTAGATTTCTTACTAAATTACCTGCGACAACTCGAGGTCACTGATTATCAGATTTTTCTCACCTCCGATGGTGTATCATTATTTTGAGACGTCATGGGAAAAACTTTTATTGTTAATTGATTGTTCTCGTTAATTATCGATTAATCGGCCGTCCAGTGGCTAAAATGTATAAAATGTATAAAATGTTTATTCGCACATTTAAATCGTCTTAAATCATGTGTAATTATAGCCACTTGTTACTTTTATTGAATAAGAAGAAAATAAAGAAAATTATGTTTGCGAGTTTTAAATTACGAGACCTTAATGATGAGAAGATGGAATTTTTGTTTGAGTCTTGGTAGACGTTTGATGATAAAGCTTGAGAGAAAATCCCAAACTGCATATTCTTTCTAGAATTATAGAAATAAACACGAATAGATTATAGAAATAAACATCAAGCGAAGAACCCGATCTCGGGGAGATACAGTAGCTAGATCGGACAAGCAGAAAACCAAAACAGGAACGAAATGCAAGTTGGAGACAAAGACCATTGAGTTTAAATACAATGCCATCATGGAACTTAAAAAGGGTCATGACTGAAAGAAATGTACATTTTCTTTGTTTCAAAGCTGTTTCATGGCTATATTTTGCCTATGCAGAAAAACTTATAAAATTCCCATGATTCGGATAACTCGAGAACCCGGATAACTCGAGCATTTTACTCGTCCCCGTGCGACCTCGAGTTATCGAGGTTTTACTGTATGTCATGTATGTGAAGAAACATTTTTTTTTGTGATCTAAAGGCACCAGAGTGACTGACTGTTTAGTCAAGTATATATAACAGTGACAACAACCTTAATTATATATTACAGTAGTGTCATTAAAGGTAAATGACCATATAAACAACATAATGATTCAACAAAGAACTTGTAACTTTAAATCTTCCCATTCAGTAACAGATATTTTACATACATATTAAACAAAATGTTTTGAATTAACAAGTCATTGACTATTATAATGCAGCAAGTAATTCAACAATAATATAAAACAATCCAACAGTTCAAGTTACTAGAATACTTGCGGAAACATCTTAAATATATCCATGCACATGCCGAGATACATGGTTTCTATGATTCTCAACTGCGATGCAACAATATGAGATGATACTGACTTTATTAGCTATGGAAAAATTAAATCAAAACTTCTGCACTCCTGCAGAACAATGGAACTTTGTTTTTAAACCTTTTATTCTTTTACTCTTTTAAACAATTTTAGCAATCTTACTTCTGATAACTGGAAGAACTATCTCGCACTTGCAGTTACTTTATTTATTATCACTTGGCGAGCACCCTGCCCATATTACTTGCAAGAGGTGTGAGGCAGTATTAAGAGATTGATAGATAGATAAAGAGACAGGCTGACTATACAGACAAAAACATTATTTACAGCAAAGACCTATAATAGTTTTAGTAGCTTTAACAGGAATATACTTCCAACACCTTTACCGGGTAGGTCAAATCTTTCAGACAGTTTGAACTTTCTGATACATCACATGAATGTACATATACTTAATGAGAAAGAACTTGTAACCATTGTTAAATAAACTGGACCACACTTGCATTATTGCCGTTGTTATGTATTACAAACATAGCCAACGCCTCAGACCTATATACACATGGATTGGCAACTTCTTTCTTTTCCTACACAACTTAACCTTTTAGTTGTGAGCTACGAGACTTTGGCGAGGTTTGCATCCAAGGAAAATATCCTTGGTTATCCAACTCGCTGCCAGCTGTTGCCGGCCATTTTGAAATGAATCAAGGAAAATTGCTTAAAAGAAGTTTTAATCGTGTTTTTCGCAATATTTTTGCTCAATGGTTTATATGTTTCTTTTTTTCAGTAATTGTTGTTGTATTTAAATCAGTTATAATTTTCATATTACAAAACTTTTATCTATCTTATTTGTTGGAAATTTGTGAATATATGGGAATTTCTCACCAACGGATGAAAACAAAATGCTATTCCAAAACATTTTAACACAATAGACGCCTTATAAAACTACTGTCAGATAATGTCAATAGATTTGTATAACAAGAAGTATCTTTTAAAAAAATACACGCGTGTGTGTCCATCAAGTATTCGCATTTCCCCCTTCTTTAGTTAAGCAATGTCTAACAACAAGTGCACATTATCAGAGCTGACGCCGAGTGATTGCAATGCAGTAATTTTTTCGGGCCTTTTTGGGGCCGAAATTCGGCCCCATTCCCCTCCAAAATTAATATACATGTATATATTTCCCCTTTTTTGACAAAAAATTCCCCTCAAAATGTTGAAAAAAAAATTTGATTTATTTAAGCAAGAGTTGGCTTAACTTGTTATAAAACATTATTTTTCATAAATTAAGACGTTTCAAAATCATTTCTTGCAACTATTGGATACCTTACATGAGAAATAGTCAGCCGAAAATCACCGATTTTTCGTTTGTCACCTATTTTTGCGACCCCGATTTTTGTTATTTTTTCAACGAAACCGTGTTCCAAAGAATAAAATTGATACTCTTATACAATGTTTTCAATTGAAAATAGCATTATTACTTGTTATTCACGTGTGTTTTAACCCCAATGCTGCTAAGTTGTGTTCCTGACACCAGTATTTTTATATAAGACATTGTTATGTTAAATTCTTATGTCTTCCCTTTATATTTGGCAAAAGAATTATGTCATTAACATACTTTATAGTTTTGCTTCTTTCTTACATTTTTAAACAGTATATTTTATACATTTTCTAAAAAAATCCCCTATCTGGCAAAATGACTAAAAATTCCCCTCCCGACGGGCCCCGCCACCTTTCCCCTCAGACTGAATAAAAACACTGCAAGGCATTATGGGTAACTTCTTTCCCGATATCGTTTGATCGATTGTTATGAGTTGCCAATCCATGTGTATATAGGTCCGTGCTGACACACCTTCTAAAAATCAATACATGTATAACTGTCAATTCATGAAATGCATTTTTGCAGTTTGAAGATGAAACAAAACCAGTAATTGTTCCTTCCCAGGAAGGAACAGTTGGAATTGTACAGACACTTGACTGAACAATGCATACCGGAAGCCGTTTTTTGTTGTGTTTCTGTTTTAAGTGTTATACTTGGTAAGTTAGTGCATGTTGAACTTGCAGAAATCGTCCGACAATGTGTTTGATTTTGCATTGCTAATTTGACAAATAGCTGAAATGAATGTTAAAGTGACATTATGCGCATCTTACTGCACATAGTGTATTTTTGGTGACAGTTTTATAAAAGCAATTTTTGGTTGCTGTGCAATGAAATGTGTTAAATTAATGATAATGCCGCATTAGTATTTGAAGTTGGTGCTTTCGAAAAAAATATCAAGACTGATAAAATGATAATTGATTGTGTCGTTGTTGTTGTTGGTAGAGATTTCGGCAGTGGAAGGGAAGCAACTCCTGCATGCAGTTGGGTTTTTTGGAAAGTTATTATTTCATACTGGTAGCGGGAATAGTTTGGTGTATTGGATTAGAAGCTATTATTTCCTCTACCCTTTTGTACACACACCTATTTCAGCTGGATGTTTACTTGAAAAAATGCGCATAATTCCACTTTAATTTACATATCCTTTGCATAGCATAGAAATATGCTAATATTGTGCTGAAAGTATTGGCGCAAACTTATCATGTGACCATATCAAAGGAGATGTCAGAGAGAAAGCGTAGCGTGTCGCAGTAACAGGTGCGTAGAGTATTAAAAAAAAGTTAATATCAAACAAATACCAATACCTTAATTTGCTTAGACTGTCGTATTTTGTACTTCAATAATATATATAGAAAGATGTGCCCTAGACCTTGAGCAATAATATTTACAGAGTGTGAAACGACGCAAAATCTCGCAAAATTCGTGGCCGTCCGAACGGGAAGCGGCCATCTTGAATCTAGAAATAGAAGCGGCAGAAAGCGTAAAACAAAGCTATAATACTAGAAAATTGTGACAATGAAATACTAGATATGGTGATGACATTTTATTATTATTTCATTCCATATACTGTAAAATATTTTTTCCACCGTTTGTTAGTGATTAAGTATTTCAAGAACGTTCGCTCAAAAATGGCGACGGATTCGAAAAAGGATTTGAAATGACCAGTCGCATATCGCAGTATGTTTTGACTTTGTATCAAGTCGTGTGATGAAAAATATTATTTCAAACTAAAGACAAGTAATGTTTCTAGTGTTTGAAACACTTCAAAGTGCTTGAAATTGGCGTATTTTGTTGTTATGTGTACGGGAAAAAATGCAAATCATCTTTCAAAATGGCGGCCACGGACGGCAATGAAAATCGATAATAGATTAGCGTATCAGAAGCCGTTTCCAATCCCGATAGTATATATTCGTCCCAGCCTAGACCAACTTTTGGGATGATATAACTTGTAGTAAGATAAAGTATACAATTTTTTTTTTAAGGGGATGGTTTAAAACCAACGAATATTAGGCAGCGTTAAAATTACAACTTCCATTCCTCAGGATATTATATGACTTGGCCACTGAGTTTTGAGTAAGCTGTACATGATGCAAAGAACATACTCTAGTTTTCATCAGTAGATGAACTTAGGTCAACTACTATTATCATAATCGCTAAAGGCAGGGTCGGCATATAAGTGGGAAATAGTAGCATTTCCCAGGACACTGGGAAAAACAGTGAATTCCTGGGAAATAGTGGGAAACACTCAACTTCAGAATCTGTGTTGAGGAATAAAGAAGCGAGTGTTAGCAATGTCTGTTATTTCTGTGTTCAATGTAATTCCTGATTTCAATAAAGGCTTGTTTGCCAAGTTTTCAAAAAATAAATCTTTCAGAGGCAATTACTATTAAATTTGGATAATGAGTTAGTTGAGCTGCTATACAATCCCTCAACCATTGTTTTCAACTGCCAAGTTGTCTTGGTTTTACAGTAGGCCCCAAATTATACAACAATAGGTGTCAATCATGGTATTTAACAATGTGGTCTACCTGAATCAATATATTATCACCTAATTAAATGATCAGATGACTTGCTTTTTCCCAACTTTTGACCATTAGATAAACTTTTATATAGCCTGGGGAACTCAGATATGTAGTCTGGAGTGTATAATCCATCAGTATCAGTATTATTATTATAGTATTTCCCACTATTTCCCATTTTTGTAAAATTTTGGGTATTTCCCAGTCATGACATACACATAGAGTTTTCTTGCATATAGTATCAAATTTAGAAATGTCCAAATATTGCGTTGTCCGGTGACTACTTCATCGCAATTTTAATGAAACTATCACCTTTCAACTCATCTGGATAAATGGACTCTAAAGCCTCAAGTTCCTGATTTTGTTCTTCGTGATAATCCGTCATTTATTTGTCTTTTCTGTCATTCAAACCATAAAAAATCCGCTTAACGTCCTAAAATGTACATATTTGTCACATGTCTTTCAGACGCTTGATTCTAAGGGTTAATGCTCTTGAAGCACGTTCGTATCCGGACCCAAACTCCTCGCAGCAGTTACTTCCCGTTACAGGCTGAGACATGACATTGTGCGCATCTTACTGCACATAGTGTATTTTTGGTGACAGTTTTATAAAAGCAATTTTCGGTTGCTCCACCGACTGAGTATGATAAACTGGGAACAAGGTCTTTCAAATAGTACTATTGGGAATCAGAACCGACTCATGGTGTTGTAAAAAGTGTACACACTTTCACTAATCTGACTCTTTTTTTTCAGCGAAAAAGACATTCTATTCAACTTAGTCGACTCTACATCCAAAACTGAAAATGAACACAACATATTTGACACCTTTGATAAACTTGCAACAATGAGAAAGCAAAATCCATATATGACTATTTTGCTTGTTTCAATATTAATAGTTCAAGACATACATTTCAATTTATATAGAAGCTTTTGACAAAAATTGACTCATCGATCTTTCAATATGCCCAGTTTGATGTTTGTAATTTCCACTTAAGTAACAAAAAACAGGAACACACATAGTGACGAAGAAGCTGTTTACCTATAAACTGAAATAGCGGGTGAGAGAAAAATCGCTTTTCAGTTTGACTAGCTAGACTCTGCTGCCATTGATATTTAGTGTTTGGTCCCATTTGCCCACCAATCGAATCGCTCAGATTTTCAATTAAACGTCTTTCTTTTTTGTTAAAAATACCTACTGAAATCATTTAATTTATTAAGTGTTTGACCCCATTTGCCCACCAATCGAACAGCTCAGATTTTCAAATAAACGTCTTTCTTTTTTATTAAAACTACCTACTGAAATCACTTAATTCATTAAGAGTTTGCTCTAAATAGAAAGCACTTTAGCTCCGCCCACAATCACGGACCTATATACACATAGGTCCGTGCCACAAAACATGTCGGTGGCTATGCAAAAGGTC
>JAFMSR010000003.1:39145506-39158144 GCA_022818135.1 Saxidomus purpurata | reverse complement strand
TCCATCCACAGCATGCAAGAAGTGAATTATTATTTAAACCTCCGAGTATGACCCGAGACAGCAAGGTGATTCGCGTGTACCACCATCACAATCATTTTGACTGTATCGTGTCCATGACAGGCTTTGCCGGAGTGAGCTATTATTGCGAATACTGCAATGTGGGTTATAACAACAAGGAAAACCACAGTTGTTCAAACATATGTATGTGCTATGCAACACAGATCTGCGAACAGGTCGGAAAAGGGATTTTCTGCGATACCTGTGGACGATGGTTCCGAAGCCCTACCTGCTATCAAAACCATAAGACGCTTCAAGGAAAAGCCAAAAAGACCATTTGTCAATCCGTGTACAAATGCACCCATTGTTCCCAGAAGGTCGTGAGTAACAAGGCTCATCTGTGTGCTGGCACAAAGAAATGTAAATTTTGTCAAAAGATTGTATTGCCTGACCACGATTGCTACATCCCTACCTACACAACGCCAGAGAGAGGAAGCAAACCACCCATCATGGTACCGTTCGTTTTCTACGATTTTGAATGCCGGTTTGATACGGGTGAACACATTCCGAATTTTTGTGTAGCCCAGCGAGCCTGTGGAGACTGCATACGAAAGCCAGTGAGGGAACCTTGTCTCTGGTGTGATCAAATACCGGGGCAACGTGAAGCTGTGTTCAGAGGGGATCAGACTTTGGTTCAATTCTGCACATGGTTGTTTGACCCCATCCACCGTTGTGCAACCGCCATAGCGCACAATGCTCAAGGCTACGATGCTCAGTTATTTTTAAGAAATGTGGTGAACAATGGCACAGAGAAACCAGAGACCATTATGAATGGAAGTAAAATCTTACTGATGAAAGTGTATGGAATTCGATTCATTGATTCACTCAGCTACTTGAGCATGCCGCTATCTGCCTTCCCTAAGACGTTTGGGCTCACAGAAATGGCAAAAGGCTGGTTTCCTTTCTGGGCCAACACGGCAGAGTTCCAGAACTACGTGGGATCCATGTTATCACTGGAATACTATAAACCTGGTAAAATGAAACCTGAGCAGCGGAAGGTCTTCCTGGCATTGTACCAAGAACATAGCCAAGATGTTTTTGATTTTCAAAAAGAAATGGAATCCTACTGTCAATCAGATGTGGATATTTTAAGGCGCGGATGCGGGGAGTTTCGCCAATTGTTTTATGACAGTGATAAGATAGATCCGTTCACCGAAGCGACCACACTGGCCCAAGCCTGTAATAAAGCTTGGCGAAAGAACTCTATGCCTTCCAACAGTCTAGGGATCATACCGGATGGTGGCTATCCAACAAAGGTCAAGTATTCGATCAAAGCCATACGATGGATTCAGTTATTGGCTATCCAAGGGGGTCATTCTATACGCCATGCCCTCAATGGCGGAGAAGTGAAAATAGGACCCTACTTTGTAGATGGGTTCGATCCCGAACGTAACGTGGTGTTTGAATTCTTGGGATGTCTGTTTCACGGATGTCCTAGTTGTTACCCAGACAGAGACAAGGCGAACCCGTTCACACTCAAAACGATGGCCGTGCTTTACCAGGAAACGGAGCAAAGGACCAAGAATCTCACAAGACAAGGGTACACCGTGTATTCACTTTGGGAATGTCAGTTTGACAAGTACTGGAGAAACGATCCTGTTAACCAACCTGTGCTGGACCAGCTTTATCCTCACATGGACGAGATACAACATAGAGAGGCCTTGTATGGAGGCCGAACCAATGCCGTCCGGCTGTACTATGAGGTCACATCAAATCAAGAGATCAAGTATGTTCATTGTATCCGTATGTGAAGAAGTACAGAGAGTACCCGCTGGGCCACCCCCGCTTAATCAGTCAAGAAGCCATACAAGTGGAGGCTATTCGAGACTATCGTGGTTTGATTAAGTGTCAAGTGTTACCACCCCAAGATCTATGGATGCCTGTACTCCCGGTGCATTGCAACCACAAGATGGTGTTTACGTTATGTCGCACCTGTGCAGAACAAGAATGCTGTGAGTGTACCCATACCGTATCAGACAGAGCCCTGGTAGGCACATGGACCTCTGTGGAGTTACAGAAGGCCCTTGACATAGGCTACCAGATCTTAGCTGTGTATCATGTGTGGCATTGGGACCAATGGAGCAAGGACGTTTACCAACAGTACATTGATAAGTACTTAAAAATGAAACAGGAAGCCAGCGGCTATCCGAACAGGGTTCAAACACCAGCAGAGGAAGCCACGTTCAAGCAAGAGTATTTTAAAGCAGAAGGGATACAACTAGAACAGGTTCACAAAAATCCTGGCAAAAGGGCTTTTGCAAAAACTATGCTTAATTGTTTGTGGGGTAAGAATGCCCAGAATAACATGCTACCCAAGACCGAATACGTCGCTAGCCTCGAGCGATACCATGAGTTATTGTCGGATTCTCAGATCAAGGTGCATCATGTAGAGATGTTTGATCATGACGAGTACATCTTGGTGAATTTCACGGATCAGAGTGACATATTTGAACCTCATACCTCCTCCAATGTGGTCGTCGCCTCCTTTGTAACAGCCTATGCTCGTTTAGAACTCTATGCCGTGCTAGAACGCCTGGGCGATCGTGTCTTGTATTTTGATACAGACAGCTGTATGTACATTCACGATCCTGAACAGTACAACATTCCTATTGTAGACAGTCGACTAGGTCAGTGGACCGACGAGGTTCCAAACGGTCGCATTATCAAGTTTGTCGGACTAGGGCCTAAGAACTATGGCTATGAATACATAGAAAATGGAAAGAGACACACCACCTGTAAAGTCAAAGGCATTACTCTGGATTACGATACCACAAACCTCGTCAATTTTGATGCTATGGTGAACTGTGTACAGGACCGCGAACACTATTCGTTGGTCGTGGAGTATCCATCTCGCATCAAACGACACCGGGACCGTAAAGTGACCAGTGAAAACCAGACCAAAACCTTTCGATCAGTGTATACCAAACGTGTGGTGGTGAAGGACTATAAGACGGTACCTTACGGTTACGCTTATCATTCCTAGGTGAATCACCCAAGGAGGATGAGATTGATCAGAGTTATAGGGTATGCCGGTGTCTACTACAATTATGAATGGCAGGAGTACACCTTTGAATGTCAGTTTTGTGTACAACCTTTGTCTTATGAAAATCGAGCATCAAACGACATGCCGGACCACGACAAGACTCGTCGCCAGTTTTGCTGTAAATGCTATCGATACAAATATTACTGCCCTACATGCAGGCGTGATGGGTTTTATTTCAACAACAGGGAAGCATTATGTCTCCGTTGCTGGGTCAATACTGAGATATGATGCGATATGATTAAAAAGCCAAGGAAACAACAGTTTGAACCACATAAACCATTATGACTTCGTTGGAAGCACACGTGCCAAGTCAGAGTCTCAAGATAGGGCCTAAGACAGAGCCAGAACCTGAGCAAGAGACACAGTCCAAGAAGACACAGTCCAAGAAGACACAGTCCAAGAAGGTTAAATGGGAAGTATGGGAAGTGGTAGGGTATTATAAGCAATTAAATGGGGAATATGGGAAGTGGTAGGGGTAGTATGAGTCAAGGAAAACAACATTTTGAACCACATAAACCATCATGACTTCGTTGGAAGCATACGTGACTGACCTTCCTGCAGAAATACGGTATAGGATATATCAGTACGTGGTGAGTGGCTCCAGGAAGAGTCAACAGTTCAAACAAGATTTACAGCAGGAATGGTTAAGAAGACGGCTTCGGTTGAACACTGATATCACTGAGTACATGGATGTCAAAAAGGGGTTAAGACGGTTGAACCATCTACATCGAGAGGTTCAAAACAGAGAGGATATCAGTCACACTGACAAAATGGGCATGATTCGAAAAATTGAAGTGATCCTGAATCTTCTAGATCGGAGAGTCTCCAGAGTATGGACGTTTTCCCTACATAACTATACGGAAGATGATATCAATCAGTGTGCAAAAACATCATAGATGACAGCAGTAGTTTTGTGATGATCTCCCATTATATGCTTACTAGAACGAGTCAAGGAGAAGGACCGCTGGGCGGGGAAAATATCTACACTGCCTACAAAACACCCCTATGCATAAGTATGAATGTCACTGCAACCCCTAAGTCGGTCTCCATGATTGATAACATGTTTCCAAATGCGATTGTGGAATGGTTGGAAGTGCATCATTCTGTCAGTGAGGCTGCAGCATTCGTTGAAATCATGCAACAACCTGTGTTTGAGCAAGGCAATAGACGAATATACGAAGACCTCCTTCATTCTCAAAGAATATGAAACAAAGGAAACCTCTTTTTGTGTCGTTGTTCTACATTTTGGATTTTAGACTGTACAAAGATGTATTGTTCCGCATCTAATATGAAGAACCCGACACCCCTATAAGGGACCCTAAATCGATTTAAACATGGCTTGATTCCTTGTTTGATCGTTTTAAACATCAAATTCAAGAAGAACTACGACGTCAACCACAGCAGAGTGAATCACATACATTGCTTGATTTAAAAGCGATTCAACATCATGACTGGGTCAAGTATGTGGTGCAGAGTGATCACGTGACACAACAGATACAAAAGTGGATCCAGTGGTTTAAAGATATAGATTTCATCTAGCTGTCATGGAAAGCAGACGTGTTATTGAGGTGCCTGTCTACAGAAAAGCATTGATCTATGCTTTTAAAATGATGACACCCGTACGATACCGTCACAACAGGACTTATATTTTGGAGCTGTTGAGAACTGAAAACATGTGGGGCGAATTTCAGAGCGCCCTTCGCTATATTCAAATCTGTGACAGTGAAGTGCATCGACATATTTTACCTTGGACAGAAAAAGAGTGGCTCAGTGAAGTCGTGGATAACTCAAAAGTGATTACATTTTTGACAGAGCTATAGACATGATAAAACATTGAGAATGATCCTGCAGCCCGACAACAGTTACTGAAAGCTGGCTTAGAAGAAATGATCCGATGGTTTACCCTGGCAGCCAGAGTGATTATGCAAAAGAAGATTCACTTGCCAAAACAAACAATGAACTTTATGGAAAAACATCGGGAGGCTATCACACAGTTAGCCGATAATCAGGTGGATGCCAATACAAAACGTCAACTCATTTTGAAACCAGGGGGTAGTGGCTTTCTAGGTGGGGTCATGATTCGAAGTTTATTGCGCTGGGATGGACAAAAAACCGTGAGAAACTTTGGGGAGAAAATTCAGAAGAAGAAGAAAAGAGCTTCCCCAAAGAAAAAAGCCTCTCCAAAGAAAAAAGCCTCTCCGAAGAAAAAAACAAAGAAAAGAGCAAAGAAAAGAACCTCTCCGAAAAAAAAGAACCACGAAAAAACAGTCCATAAAGATAGATGAACGCTTTGTGACTCAACGTCGAAAGAAAAAGGTACAGAGACTCTCACCAACCCCTCCAACCTCTCCAAAGATGAGAATATCCGTGAGAATACCCTTGGAAAGGCTTGTAAGTCACCTGGAGACCCCGCCAGGTAGCTCACTACTGAGAAGCCCACAGAGAAGCCTACCGGGAACTCCTGCGAGAAGAGTGTCTTTTAGCCCCTGGGGGAGTCCACTGAGGGTAAGCACACCAAGCACACCTCGATTTAACAGATCCCGTAGCCGATCCATCAGTGGATCCAGCAGCACCCCCCTGGGAAGTCCACTGAGGACAAGCACACCAAGCACCCCAAGGACACCTCGATTTAACAGATCCCGTAGCCGATCCAACAGTGGATCCAGCAGCACCCCCCTGGGAAGTCCACTGAGGGCAAGCACACCAAGCACCCCAAGGACACCTCGATTTAACAGATCCCGTAGCCGATCCAACAGTGGATGCAGCAGCAGTCGTCTTTCTCGTTTTGGCACTTGGTCGTCCTTGGGGTCATCCTTGTCAGACCTCCAAACGCCTACCCTAGCTCGATTTTCACCTCTCACCCACTGAATGCCAAATCAACCAGTCGTGTTTTAAAACAGTGGTACACATCGTCCTGGCTTCATTTGGACGTTAGACTCAGAGCAAGATGGTCAGCAGCAGAAAAACAAAGATCACTAAACGCAAAGAACCTTTGATAAAAAAACACGGCACCATGGTATTGGCTCTCGGACAAGCCTCTGCCCCCTTACGAAAGAAGATTCTGAAAGAAGCACCAAGGGAACTCATCCATTGCGTCGCTGAGTGCTGTCACAATGTTTTAAAAGGCAATGTACCCCTGTCAGAGGCTCAGAAACGCCAGTTACACCATAAGCGTCAACAACTCCGTCTGATAGCGGACAAAAAAGTATCGATTCAAAAGAAAAAGAGGGTGCTGAATCAACGAGGAGGATTTTTACCCTTGCTAAGCATTTTAGGTCCTGCTTTGGCTCCTGCTTTGGCTCCTGCTTTAGCACCTGTCGTAGGCAAGGTCATACAAGGACTCCTACCTTTTTAAAAATAAATATGAAGAAGATGGTCATTGTTCCCTACAAAATGTTAGAAGAGATACAGCAAAGAAAAGCAGAGCCACCACGACCACGACTCCCACCTAGCCCCCAGGTCGTGCACACCGTGGATTTACAAAAAGAGATGCAGTCTGTACTACAACGGGATGACCTGTCGGAGTCAGAGAAAGCTCAGCTGTATGGGGAAACGTTACAGAAATTTCAGAGGGCCCATAAGAAAACCATACAGCTTCAGAGTTCGTCTCTTACAACAGCAGCAGCAACAGCAGCAGCAGCTCCAGCAGAACCACCAGCACCACCGACTACAGAAGAAGAGGAAGAAGAAGACCCTACCACGATTCAAAATCGCATCATGGCTAGCGTACCCGTCACGATGCAACGAAAAGCTTAATTACTTCTGCAGCTGCTTAAGAGTCATCCCAACATGGGTTGGGACCGTCAGGGTGTGTTGCAATACCAAGATACACCCGTGGTAGGAACTAATGTCATTGATTTGGTCAATGATGTGCTACGCTATCGTAAAGGTTCGAAACCCAAAGGATGGGAAAAGTTTGCTCAGGGGCTCAAAGAGATCAATGTTCCCCAGGAAGTCGTGGGTAACAAGGAGCGATGGGGTTGGATGCAGAGATCAGGCGTCGCCAATGAGGACAATTGGGGGGCGGAGGCAGATGAACCAGACTTCTCACTGATGACACCACCTCAAACGGTCAAGAGACGACAGTATAAAACCAAGGCCTCCACACCTTTGATCTCAGACTGGGAAGCTTGGTGATGAAAATGAAACGGGAGGATCGACTTCACCGCATTTACTATGATGTTCAGCATCCAGCTGCTTTTTCGGGGGTAGGTGCCTTGTACAAAGCAGCTCGAAAACAGGACAAATCTATCACCCTGAAACAAGTCCAGTCCTGGTTACAGCGACAGAAAACTTACACGTTGCACAAACCAATTCGTCGTAAATTTGCAAGAAGAAAAACAGTGGTGGGAGGCATTGATCACCAGTGGCAAGCGGATTTAGCCGATTTACAGTCACTCAAGAAAGACAATGATCAGTATCGGTATTTACTCTGTGTCATTGATGTGTTTTCAAAATATGCCTGGGTGGTCCCTCTGTACAACAAAACAGGACAGAGTTTAATCAAAGCTTTCAAGTTCATCTTGAAAGAGCGAATACCACAGGCACTGCAAACGGATAAAGGATCTGAATTCAAAAACAAAGAGTTTCAATCCTTTTTAAAAACAAAGGACATTCACTTCTTCACCACTGAGAATCCAGAGACGAAAGCCAGTATAGTGGAACGATTTCAACGCACCTTGAAAACACGGATGTGGAAATATTTTACGCATAAGAAGACCCGGAGGTATATTGATGTGTTGCAAGATTTGGTGCATGCTTACAATCACAGTTTTCATCGAAGCATTCAGACCACCCCGGCTTCGGTCACGACACAACAGGAGCCGGAGATTACCCAACACCTGTATGGATCCAAGACACGCAGAGCTAAACTCTCGGTCGGCGTGGGAGATTTAGTGCGTATCAACAAGACCAAACGAACATTTGACAAAGGGTATCTACCCAACTGGACCACCGAGTTCTTTAAAATTATTCACATTCGTCACAGCTCACTACCTACAGTACAACTCGAAGATCTTGCCGGAGAACGTATTGAAGGCTCTTTCTACCTGCCTGAAATTCAGCCGATAAAAGACTCGGACATTTATGAAATTGAATCAGTTCTTGGGCGACGCTCCAGGAAAGAAGGCAAAAAACAATCAAGGAAATCAAAGTGCATTGGGAAGGCTATCCAAAGAAATTTGACAGCTGGATTCCAGAATCCTCTCTGATATAAAACATGTCTCAGACATCAGATACGTTCAGTAGTGTGGAAGTGCAAGAAGAGAACACAGGCTCCACCACCACCACCGTCAACAACAACAACAACAACAACACGAGAGCAGCGAAAAACAGAATCACTTTCTTTTCACAAATTATTGTGATTTATGCTATCATCGGTGTTGCCATTTTTCATCTGAGTTTTCAGTCGCCGGACAAAGAATTGTGGCTCGTGTTGTTAAGTAGCTCTCTGGGTTACATTCTACCGACACCAGGTTTGAAGTTTGTGAAACCCCCAAAGACACTGGGATCATGAATTCGTTTTACATCACCGTGCTCAGTGACAGTTCCATGACTTTGTTTCCTCGCAATACGCAAAGTGAGTTTCGTACCAAATTGATGAAACCTATGGAACTCAATAAAGAGGAGTGGGAAATGGCTCTCGTCGAACTTATTATTCCCTCTCAAATTGTGAACATCACTGAACAGAAAGCGCAATTTGATATCGTCACGACAGATGAAAGTTTAGGCAAAGAGTTTGCAAAAGTGCCCAACAAATGCCAAAAACGAGCGACTGAGTATATTGTATCGCTCTGTTTCAAAGCTTCAAAGAGTGTATGCGACACCTGTTCACTTGCTGGAGGAAATCGACCATGCCATTCAACAGACACTGGGAGAGTTGTTTCACAAAAAAGGCCTTGTGTTTCATCTTGGCTATTCCAAAGGGTCGCAACGTGTGAAATTCAATGATGAAAGTCGAAAGAAGCAAATTGGAGTTATCTTTCACCCGAAACTTGCTCTCAAGTTAGGAGCAAAAATCAGTGACTCATCGGATATTTACCCGCATGCTCCTAATCCTTTTCCTTACGGGGTGGATCTCAATGTTGGATGCAATCATTTATTCGTTTATTCGGATTTGGCCGAATATACCCTCGTGGGAGACATCGAAGCCCCACTGTTAAGAGTCGTGCCATTCACAGGAGGAAAAGGAGGAGGAGGAGGAGGGCGTGTCAACCAACACCACCATCATCAAGAATTTGTCAACCTACATTACGTCCCCATTGCCAAATCCCAGTTTGATTCAATCGGGATCAATATAAGGAGCGATTTGGGGGAACTCGTTCAGTTTGTCAGTGGCAAGTCGATGGTCAAGTTGCACTTCAGAAAGAAATCAACCCTACCCTTCTAAATGCATCCTGTGTATCGTGGTGTACCGCGACAGTATGGTCAAGGACTGGGAAGTATGTTTAAATCGGCCGCCAAATCGGCGATCCCGTTGTTAATGCCAGCTGCCAAAAGCGCCTTGAATGCTTTGAAAAAAGAAGGAATCAAAGCCGCCAGCCTTGACCAACGTTGGAAAAGTAGCTGTCAGATCGTTAGGAGTCACCCTGCTCAAGAAGCTGACAGGCAACAAGCCACACACTAATCGTTCATCCAGGAAAAAGAAAGGCATAAAAAGGAGGCGTCCGAGGAAATCCTGGCAAAAGACTTCCAGACATCGTCGGAGACAGCTGAAAAAACGAGCTCTAGATATATTTGATTAATCATTGGAATTAATCATTGGATTTAATCATTGGATTTAATAATTTGAATCATCATCATGATGCAACACGGTTTCTGCGAGTGTAGTAAATCGGAATTGGATGTGATATCGGTTCTACCTACCATGACAGCCATGCAAGATAGTCAGTGGACAGAACATTATCCTATATCAGCGCTGGACAATACGGCTCCAATTGAATTCATCATTCCGGCACAAACTGAAAAGTGGACAGATCTCAATCAGGCCTTCTTGTACTTGAAGGTCAAGGTCGCCAAAGGCGATGAATCTGATTTAGAGGATGCCACACACGCTTCCGTGGTCAACAGCTTTTTCACAGTCTGTTCAGTAGTGTGGACCTGTATCTGAACAATAAACTGGTCAGCAATACCTCAGACACCTATCCGTACAAGGCGTACCTGGAGAATTTACTATCTTATGCGCCTCACGTGAAATCAACACCCTTAAAGTCGACGGAACTTTGGATCAAGGATACGACAGGACACATGCAAAACAATGCTGCCGACGGTGGTAATAACGGATTTAAAAATCGACGAGTGAGCATTCATGAGAGTCGAAGTCTGGAACTGCTTGGACGATTGCATCTAGATCTGTTCTTACAAGATAAATACCTACCTAACGGTATAGAGATACGACTCCGACTCAATAAGACCAGTCCAGAGCTCTGCGCAATTGCTCAAGAAGCTGTCAAAATCCAGTTTCTATAAGCCGGATTCAACGTTCGCACTGTCGACCTGCTTCCTGCGGTGGCCAACAATTTAAATAAGACGATTACTGACCAAAACATGAGAATCCCCATCCGACGAGCAGAGGTTAAAACCTTCACTATCTCTGGAGGTCAAAGATCTAAAATTGAAGATCATCTCTTCCAAGGACAGCTGCCAAAACGCTTATTCATTGGCATGGTCAGAAATGCCTTCATGAACGGAACCTTAGCCAGCAACCCTCTTGATTTTCAGCATTTTGGACTGTCAAAAATAGAGGTCAGCGTTGATGGTAAAACCAACCGAGCTTACTATCCGAACTTTGCAGATGGAGATTGCTTAAGGTCCTACGTGGGACTGCATCAAGCTCTTGGAGCTCTCGGTGTCAATCGGACCATGGGGCTCACAATGGCCGAGTATATGGACGGCTACACACTGTGGGGATTTGATCTGACAGCAGATCAAGGGAGTGAAGAAGGACTGCTCCATCCTATAAAAAACGGGGAACCTTGCTGGACCACTCGCCAATCCGATCAACGTGCTCGTGTATGCTGAATACGACAATCAGATTGAAATCAACGGTATCACAGAAGTGATCACGGATTATTAATCCTACGATTTATCATCATGGAAGAGAACTATGAGAAAACACTAGAAAAAGCCTATATGGAGGTCGTGTCTGAACCTCCTCCTGACAAAAAGGCGAAGTATGACCAGAATCATTTGGACTACAATTTGGCTCAAATTCAAAGGGATTTAGAGACAGCCGTGATAGAGAACTTGCAGACATTGATCTATGTTATGGTTCACAAAGACTGCTCGGGATGTCAAATTGATCACCCGAGTCAACTGCAACACGTGCTCTGCATGGCCGACACAGACATCTGGGTGGAGTTATACAATGAGATTGCCCTCAAAGAACTGGATCTTCAAAAAGTCATCGCTCAGTGGTATCCCATGCTTTGTGAATATCAGTTCACCCCTGATGAGATCATTCGAGCTTACGAACTCTGGACAGATTTAAAGCAACAACACCAAAACCAAGAGTCAGTCTGGATCAACAAGTGGGCCGATCGGGTCAAAAAAGTGTGGAACTATGGATACAATTGAACTGCAAATTATTCTGGATAAATCGATCATATTGTCTCCTTTACATGCACTGGTGTGCCCTAAGGATCTTTTACCGAATCGAAAACCACCCCATGTGAAAGCTTACATTGTGAACACCCACAACTCAGATCAAGCCGGAGAACATTGGGTGGCTATCTTCTTCAAGGAAAATACAGCCATCTACTTTGATTCGTATGGACTACCTCCATTGGAAGACCATATTCAACCTTTCCTACAGAACAATACCAGACATTACTCAATGAATTCAATGAGACTTCAAGATGGAAGAACACTTATGTGCGGTGTTTACTGTCTTTTTGCCTTGGACATGTTAGTCCGAGGTTGTGATCTCAATACAGTTCTCACCACCCGATTTAGACCCAGACGTTATTGGGACAATGATAAAGCAGTGGCACGGTGGTTTAGACTATGTTATGGACAATTGCACAGGCTAGCAACACAGGTGCCAAAAGCACCTCCGTGTCAGTGGTGTACCACAGAGGGTAGAACCTCACAGGATAATGCAGCTTATTCTTTCAAATGTCTCGTCTCACATAAAATCGTTTATCATAATTCATAAAATGTATTCTTGTTTTTTTCAATACTTGTTCATACTGTTTCAAATACTTGTTCATACTGTTTTCAATACTTGTTCTTGTTCATAATTAATGATTCAATAAAAGACATCAAAACTAAAAAATGTGTTTTGTCTTCTTTTTCCACCTTGTGTTCCACCTTGTGTTCCTATGGGGAAACATTCCCTATAAAACAGACCTATATTGGTTTATAGTACCACTCATACCACGGGTCATACCACCTGCCATAAAAAAAGTAGTGAAGATCAAATCGTGATTTTTGACAATAACAATGGTGTACAGACCAGGAATGTTAAAAGAAGACAGAGATAGACCATCAACCCATATAAAACGTATTAAACCAGAGGTGAAACCGTTGAAATTACTTA